>RJWT010007994.1:0-26881 GCA_004365215.1 Cuniculus paca
AACACTAAAGACCTAGAAAATCCAGCCAAGGGTCTGAAATGGCAGTAACCTATGTGAGTTTAGCTGAAAACCTGGAGCCCATCACAATGACGTATGCAAATCTGTTTCATGGGTCTGTACTGGGAAGGCCAAAAGGTCAGTGGCGGAAGATAGAAAGTTTTTGCCAGAGTGGTGAAGGATCTGTGCCATTAGGTTGAGGGTTCTGCAGTGGAGCCAAGAAGTGACGCTCAAAATAAGGACCAGGACTCCCCTGAAGAGTACTATAGCTATCCTTAGCAACAATGAGGTCCCAAGCTCCTCCAACGATGAGAACAGCTGAGCACATATCAGGAAGCCAGCATGACAAACTTCTGGAGATTAAACAGCACACATCCTCCCTTCCGGAGCCAGGAAGCGATGCTTAAAGTAAGGACCAGACCTCCCCCAAAGTGAACCGCAGCCATTCTCAGCAACAAAGTCCTGAGCTCCTCCAATGATAGATAACAGCTGAGTTTGTATCAGGGGAGCCAGTCTGGTAAGCTGCTCCAGAAGAACCAACGGCTCCAAACAACAACACTTAGGAGAAACCACAACGCTGTACTCTTCCTCTCCATGTCTCCTTTTTATGCTGGCGACAGTCCTCAGGTGGACCATCCACGCTCAGTACCACACTGATCCAGTTCAACTGGTGTTAAGTTGATCACTTTTTTTTTTTTTACTATTTTATTTTCTGGTACTTGAAATCGAACTCAGGGCCTCGTGTTTGCCAGGCAGGTGCTGCACCGCTGAGCTACATCCCTGACCCTGACCACCCATTTTTAATCCACAACACTAGTCCATGCAGAGGAAATGGAAATAGGAAAATTAAGTGAATAATCCACATTTCTAAAGCACACATCTGCTTACTGTACTCTAAATCTTAGTTCTCTCATTATCTTTTTGAACTTGCTCTTGTTATGAATCCTAAATGATTCTTATCAGGAAGGGAGCTGTTCTTTCTAAACTCCTCCCAACCTTTTATTAGATAGGTCCCATTAATGGAATCCCAGTATCAAGTTGACAACAACTGTTTCTCCTTTATGATTTTATTTTGAGATCTGATCTTACTCTAAGACCTCAGTGGCTATCTGAAATATAGGTTTTGCTGAGACATCAAGTTTGTGGCACGCTGTATGGCTCACTGATTTAACTAGCTCTGTGGCTTACCCCTCAGAAGGGATTGCATTTTAATGTGTGGACTTTAAATTTCTAGGACTTTTGTGAGTGATTCTTCATATTTTTATTTACTTTCCTATTATCTGTAGTCAGGGTACCAAGAACTCAAGGCTTGATGTTCATGTCGATGTTCATGTTGACAGTAAGTTGGTTCTTCCCAAAGAAATTATTTTTTTTCCATGAAAACATCCTTCAGTTCTTTTCTTTTAAATAGATCAGCTCAGGCATGGAAGGAGGATGTATGTGGGCAGGTGTCGTGATGAGATGTCGTGATGAGGACAGTAGGTTCAGAGCCTCTATGAGGAGGGGGTTGAGTATAGCTAAAGGTAAACTGAGTTTCTCCTTACCCAAAACACTGTCTCTGAGTCTCACACCTTCTGCCAAGGTAGCTGCCTAATTGCGATTAGGCTCAAGTCCTAGATAAGCTCTGAGTGCTGTGTCTAAGAAGTAGGAAAAGCAGTACTGCTCTGAAAGCCATGTGTTACTTGCCAGTGTGTCAGAGGGCAGTTCTTACAGGCTCCCCTGGAGGAATCAGAAAGACTGTGACTGGAAAAGTGATGCGGAGTAGTTGTCAGGCCTGGCCTCTGTCTCAATGAAAACCAGACTGTGAGAAGAGGAGAGACCTAGAAAAGATAAGTGAATGAGACTTGGCTTTTTCTGTAGTCTGTTTGGATTGTTCTATCATTGGTGCAGAAAAAAAAATCCCACAGAATCTCTTTCTGCCTCCCTCTCTTTTTGTTTGCAGGTATATTCCTGTAGTCTTCCTTGAGAAGATTTTCTTCCTAGGCTAACTGAAGTGACGTGAGTGCAGTCGTATGATTCTTTATTGTAAAACAAAACTGTGAAACTGAAAAATGATTGATTTGACTTCTAAAGATCTTTTTGTACCCAAGCCTGCTAAATTATCTCCTTCCTCTGAAGCCTTTGAGTATGAACATTCTTGGGCTGATGAATGGCCTGGGGAGACACCCAATATGGGTTTCACCTTTGCTTCCAGTCTGTGGGGCTCAAACTCATGATATGACATTAACTTTTCTAAGCAGAGTATGCAAGGGTTGGTTTAGTTTTTAGTTTTTAATTTTTTTTTAATGTCCACTAACCACTGCACAGCTGGACCAGGAAGCTTCCTGGCAGCACTGTGGTCCTGAGGAGAAATGTGGTCACTGATCAATAAAACCTCAATGTGGGAAAATAACAGGAGGGCTGTTGTGAGATGAAGAATGTTTCTTTCTTATTTCTTTTCAGTCTGCGTGTTGTGTGTGTGGCAGCTTGCTATTTATTTTCTCACACAAAAGCTCAGTGGAGTAACTGTTCTCCCTCGTTGTTAATAGGCCCAACTTCTGGGGCTCCCAAGGAGAGACTCTTGTGACTGATAATAAAGTATCTAAGTAGTTCAAAGTGTCAGGAGGGACAAATGATGCCTTCACCTTACAAGGGTCATCTTTAAAACCTGCATTCATTGAGCATGTTTTTCTCTTTTACCCTCATCCCTGTCAGTGAAATCAGTCCTGAAAAAATTTAAAAGAAAATCCCTCTGGACTCCAGATTTTCTTAGCCCTGCACTCAGTTCTTAAATAAAGAGGGTGCACAGAGGCAGTGGGGAAGCCACCAACAGTGCAGTCCAAAGACTGCCTCTCCAGGCTGCCTGGCGCTTCCTGCTGAGCCATCTTCCAGGCCAAGTCCAGATCTGGTTCAGAGTAAGGGGCAGGGCTTCAGGCACCTCTTTTGTGCAGTCTTATCCTCCCAGGGAAGTGACCGTCTCCCTGTGGTGGTGATGAGGGGATGGAATAAACAATAAATAGAATAGTCAAAATTTCCGAAAAAAAAAACCCAAAATGACTTAGTGGGATGGGAGTGGGACTACTGGAGTTTTAGACTTAAAGGGAATCCTTCTGTGAATTTTTTTTTAGTAAAATATTGAATCTTTTTTTGAAGCAAATTATCACTTCCTGATTTATCCTGTGTAAATCTGGAACACCACATGGAGACTTGACTTTATCTGGAACACGCATTCACTAAGCTAGTTCAAAGCCAACATCTCCCTCCCCAGCTAGGAAGGAAACTCCTTAAATGCAAAGTCCTTTTTGTGTAATGGACTGTTGATAGTCAGGCACACACAGTAGGTACTCAGTAAACATTTGTAGAATCAGTGGGACAAAGGAAGGGGCAAATGAGAAGCTAATGATCTAAAATGTTATCAGACAGTCAAGATTCAGAATTCTTGATTAGTACTGATATTTAAAGAGACCTTTTTGGGTTAAATTTTTGGAAAGAAGTTGGTTTGGGGTTTTACTGTAAGAGTAGGTTACTTACTTTACTCTAATGCAATTTCTCTAGACCTACTGGGATTTTTTCATGTGTAAGTAGGCCTTCAACAGTCTGCATAGAGAAGTCACCTGTGTTGGCTGCCTGGGGATGTTTGGTCACAAGCTCTGGTCGGTTTCTTTTCTGTGTTAGGACATGGTCGTGAATTTATGCGCAGGTTGTGAACTGTCAGTAGTATGTTCACAGCTCTTAGTGTCCCATACCATGACCTCCCAGAGTGACAGCTTCAGAGGGACCTGATATGCAGTGGGGCAGCAGCATTCAATGGCAAGAGAGTCCTGCTGTGTGTTTTACAATGATGCAGGGCATGTGGGCCTCATCACCTGATTCTCTCGTTCAAGTTACACGAGGCTAAAACCAGAGCCACATGTTTGCATTGTACCTTCTGAGCTCCTGTTTCCAAATTCCAGCTGAGCTGCCACGTGGTGTACACAATTTCAACTCAGGAGCAGATTTCACTTAATCCACAGGGCATCTGAGTTACACGAGCACCAAATGAGAAACAGACGCGGCTGCAGGTGCTTTCTTCCCTGCTCTTGGACAACGAGCTCAAAGGTGTCTTTGATTTCCATAAGAAATTTGGCAGCGAATTTGTCCATAAAGCAGTTTAATTGCATGGTTTTTGGTGAAAGGGCTTCTCTCTCCTCACACTTCACTCTCCCCACACACATTCAAACACACATAAAACTCCCATTAGGAAGAGTAGCATGACTTTGTTTAAAATAAAATTTAAATTAAAGGCCGACTCTAGTAATGTACAGGCTTCCCATTTTCCCTGTACATGGCTCAGGCTTTCTTGTCTGATTTTAAATAGCTAATAATTACCCAAAAGTCCAGAATGAGCCCAGATCTATTATGTAAATCTTATGGCTTTTAAATATATTAATGAGTAAATATTTAACCAATAAGTCAAGGCAGTCTAAGTCAACTTCCATGAGGACATAGCACATTTAAAAAAATACTTGAGTAAGGCCTTGTTTCATACACAATAACCATTCATGGTTCAAGAAGGTGTTTACTTTTTTGTGCCTGGAAATGCTTCTGGCTAAGTCTTCACTTCCTGGAATAAAGGTTGTGTGCGATTTGTGTAAAAGTGTCCCCTGCTATTGCCACAAGGACTAGGACCTTTGGAGGGACTCTTCCTGTCTTCTTAAGGCTCAGCCCTTGGAGGTGCTTAATATTAATCAGACTCAATTTGGGACTCACAGTAGACAGAATGCCATTTATGGCAAAGTAGCCCATTTCTGTCTTCTATGGGAAGCAGAAGAAGTCAGTTTTACTTCTTTAGCTCAAGTCTGTTGACTTGGCCAAGACCCAGTACTTTTTTGGCCTTCAGTTGCCTGATCTGAAAAATGAGGGAATATTCTACACTTTAGATGATCTCCAGGAACCCCTAGTTCTAGTTTAGGTTAGAACTTCTAGAGGAAGCTTGAGTTTCTTTTTAGGTGCATTAAGAATTTTCTATGGAATTATCTATTCCCATTTAAAATTCCCCACAGCCCAAAGCTTCTGCACCTGTATGGAAATTATCCTAGGCATTGTTCTGAGTTAGTACCATGAACCAGATCTGTCCAAGTCTGGCCACACAGGTTGTACACTGGACAACTCCAGGGAACACCACTTATAGACCCATGTAGACTGTGACGAGAATGGCACCCTCGCCTCACGTTATGCAATGGTGCCACCCTGCCTTGCAAATGCAGTATGTTTTCTTCTCCGCTAGTGAGCAGATTCATGTTAGATTTTTAGAAACTCCTGTGTTTGCTGGAATTCAGCTAACTTCTTCTTTCAGGCTCCTTTCCCACGGAGTCTCTCTCCCTGATCCTCTTCTCAGACCTTCATTAGAAGGAAACTAGCATCCAGCTCAGAGGGTGATCATTCACACTCAGATGCAGCAGCCTCTCAAAGTGAGAGGGGAACAAGACTCAGAATTGGGACATTGCTGGAAGCTGGTTGTGCCCCTTCACGTTCCTGAGAGATGTTGGAGGTGTTACTGGCTGTTGCCCAGGTCTTTATGTCTGTTTGTTGCTCCCCCACAAACACAGAGGGCATGGTGAAGAAGAGGCTAGCTCCAGCGAGATGGAGGGGCTTCATTGCCGCAAATCGCCACATCTTGCTGCTTCCATGTGCAAGGACCTTTCAAAGCAAGAAGAGCAGGGAGAGGGAATACAAAGAGACGGTAGACAAATCCAGACTTAGTTTATTCCTTCCTGGTCCTTTCTGCCTTCCTTCGTCCCAACTCCTTTCTTAGACCTTGGACTCCCAGCTCCTGAGCCAATATCTGTATATGTTATCCATTCATCTTAGCTGAGGACAGGGGTGCCCTGGGCATGAGGAAGTTTGGAGAAGCAACTTGTCTCTAAAAGAAAAAAAAATCCTAACTTTGGAAGATCTATTTTGCTCTGTCTGCTTCTTTGGGAAGTGACTAGGTCACAAGGGAAGAACCTGTTGGAATGGAATTAGTGCCCTTATAAAGGAGACCCTGGACAGCCCCCCCCCCCCCGTGTCTGCACTCAGCCTCTAGGAGCCAGGGAGCTCCGGAAGCCCTTACTGGTTTTTGATGTCCAAGATTTCAGTCGTGAGAAATAAATTTCTACTCTTTGTAAGCCACTTAGTCTATGAATTTTTGTTATACAGCCTGAAGAGACTATGACAGGCACCAAGCTACACTGTCCCCCTACTCTGGCATTGTGCATATAGGGCAGAACAGCACTGGACGACAACAGAACATGCTTCTGGGGTCCTGGGGATGCATGACCTCTATATTTTGAGGATAAAGGGCTACCTGTTGTGTGTTCCCAGGAAACCCCTGACTGATAGGTTGCTGTTTTCTGGGCAGTGGTTTGGCTCATGGGACTTTTCTGATTACAAGGTAGAGATCAAGAATTTCATTTTGAACTGGGGCTAATCTCATCCTGAATCTGGCCTCAAACTTGGTGGCTGAGGGAAGGCACATACTTGAGAGAGGCAAGGGCCCCTGGGCTTTACTGAAGCCTGTTTTCTCCTTTGTGGGGACCAGAACTCTTTAAAAAAAATTGTTGCCTAAAAATAACAAGTAGGAGCTGAAGTGCGTTTCAGCTAATGGTTAAAAACTAGCTCTCTCTTAATGAAGTCCAGTTAATATTTAAAGCCTGGATTCTGGGCTCTGAGATGTTCTCACTATCTTAGTAGTTTTTGCTATTTGTTACTGAGGCACACTTCTTCTGCCAAGTGTGTCTGCCTCTAGAGTGTGCCCTCCTTGGGCAGCACTGGCTGCTTAGCTCTAGGCTGTGCAGCACACAGGAAGCACAGTTGCCCTCCCCATGCCTATTCAGGCTGCTTAACTCTAATGATAAGATCATTTGACATTGCAGTTAGACCCATCTTTGCACTCAGCCCTTACTCTGAGCTTCCAAGGTATCTTCAGCCCCAAATCCCATGCCATCCTGTAATACTTAAGCAGAAACTTAGATTTAAGCTCCTTTAACAATAGAATTCTAATTCTGCCTCATTGATTTCTTCTGATGTTTGTATGTTGCCCCTCACTAATCTCTTAATAATATTAATAAATCGATAAACCAGTGGTGATATCTTTTATTAAAAGCTGCTTACTTTTTTTTTTTTTGGTACCAGAAATTGAACTCAGAACTTCATGCTTGCCAGGTAGACACTGTGCCACTGAGCTATATCACCAACCCAGCGACCTTACATTCTATCACTAATTCCTACATAGATCTGTGAGTTATGCATATGAATATCTCTACTTTGCAGGAAAGTATGTAATGACTTCCCCCTAATCTCAATAGCCCAGCTCTGATTCTGCCTTTCTTTTTCCTAGCTCCTGACCTCCACTTGCATATTTCTGTTTCACAGCTCCTTCGACCCAGATGCCTGGCCCTCTCCTCCAGTCCATCACATCCTAGGCCCCTCATCTTCTATGCCAGTTTCTCTAGATTTCACTTTTCCTAGGAATGACGGGATCCCCATCTAAATAATTTCAGTGTCAATTCCTGAATGTCCCCCCAGGATCTAGATTTTGAGACTTCTAGGCCTTGAGGCGTTAAGATCTGTGTGTGAATTCTGGATTGTCAGTGTCTAGTTGTGCGATCTTGAAGAGATTATTTAGTTCTCTCATCTAAAACTTCTTCATCTATATTATACATATAAAATTACATTAGAATATTTTTAAAGCTAAATGTGATAATGTATATTGCATTTGGTATGATGCCTGGCACACAGAAGAGCAGTAATGGCAGACCTTGCATTTAGTAGGAATTGAACGGTTGTGTGGCATTGATGCCATGTGTCAGTTCCTCCCAGTTGTTGCCTCTCGCAGTGACACCTCTGTTTGGGTGCCATTGTCAGTGTACTAATTCCAGAGTCTTAGGGCTCCCATGACTTACAGCTGGATTCTAGTTTTTCTTCTCATCTCCAGTCCCTTCCTTTTATTGTCTCTTCCATACATTTCAAAAATTAATTTTATCTGATCATATCACTTTTCTACTTTGAAATGTTCAATGACATTGAAGTGCTCATTGATTCAAGTAAATACTGTACAAGAAAGTTCTAATCAAAAATTCCAAATGCTTCTCTCTCAGCTACCAAAAGGTACTGTCCCTAGATTGATATTTTCCCTGGAGGTCTGAGCATCTCTGCTCTGCAGTTTCTCTGCACGGAGCAACATGCATGAGGAAAGTTGGTTAGATGAGTTGGGCCCCTGATTCAAAGGCTGGCAGTTTATAAGTTGTTAGTGATCTACAATATCTGACTTGGCTTTAAAAGATGGACTGGTTCAATAAAATTTCATCTTGAGAATATCAGCTGAAGTCCCAGAAGAATTCTCCAACTAACAAAACTGAAGCAAAAATATCATGAAAAAGGGTGATGGGGACATGAAAAACCAAAGCTATATGTAAGATGAAATAAAGAAGGATTACAAATGACAAGGAACCAGAGTGAGCATCTGCTGGTTCTCAGTAAGTACTCATCAAGCCGTGAGTAAATGCTGTTACGGCAGGAGAGGAGCAGATACACAGAGTTCATGCTAATGGTATTAATGGTGGACTATGACAAAGATTGCTTAGAGAGCTCCCCAAGGCCATTTTGGGTTAGTTTTGATTGGTGTGGGGCTCAGACATACTATGGGTCCTATTCTTGGATTCAGAGATGTCATACCTTGTCACTCCCTATGTGGCCTCACAAAGATTCTCTTTATTGAACTAGCTTGAATGGATCTGTTCCTAGTAAAGCAGAAAGCAAGGTTAGAGCATCATCAGAATGAGACCTGGGAAGCATAGTAACTCTATTGTTATTGTTCAATGTCAGTCAACAAGTCTTTATTAAGTGCTTGTTGAAACTGGCATTTTTCAGGAGTGAGAGATGGGGCGGAACAAGATTTGCTTTCCAGGAGTTTACATTCTATAGGAGGGACACACAATACGCATGTAAATAAAGAGGTAAGATAACCACAGCTGCAAATAGATGCTACAGAGAAGGTGGGAATGAGAAAAAGAGACTTGGGGCTTGATTTAGCCAGCAGTTGACTCTGAGCTAACACCTGAGGATAGAGATGGTCATACCCATGGAGAGATCTGAGGAGAGCACTCTGAGCAAAATAAGCTCTAACACAGAGACACAGCCAGGAATGAGACCGGCCTGTTCGAGAAATGAAGATGGCCAGTGCAGGGGGATTGAGGTGGAGAAGGCATAGAGGGAGAGGAGTTGGAAGGAGTGGTGAGGTCAAACTGTGTAGAGTCACGAAGACTTGG
The DNA here is from genome assembly GCA_004365215.1 of Cuniculus paca. Classification (NCBI taxonomy): domain Eukaryota; kingdom Metazoa; phylum Chordata; class Mammalia; order Rodentia; family Cuniculidae; genus Cuniculus; species Cuniculus paca. The sequence goes on from RJWT010007994.1 coordinate 9,267, forward strand.
GATGAAGTTTAGGTTACATTTTAAGTTTAAAGAGTTTTAAACAGGGATGCAAAATGATGAGTTTAGGGTTTAGGAAGCCGTCTCTGATTCTGCATGGGAATCTATCAGGCAGAGCGGAAGGAAGATCAGTTCAGAGGTATTGAGATAAAACAGGCAAGTGTTGGCTGTAATGTAAACTCAGGTTGAAATAGTGGAGACTATGGAAGAGGGTTGAATTTGTGGTTTATTTTTGGAAGTGGAGATAGTATTAAACAAATTTAGGATTAATGCCTACTTAAATATGGAGCAGAGGGGAAATGAGGAATTAAGATGATGGCAAGTCTTTAGATGTGATCAGTCATAAAATAGTGGTGTAGTGTATGGGATGGAGGTGGCTTGGGTTGGGGGCACAGGTTGGGGAGGTACTTGGGGTATAAAATCAACAGTTTTGTGGAGAGGTCTTTATGAGAGTAGTAAAATGTGGAGCTGCATTTAAACTCTTGGGACTAAGCTTCCAGAGAGATCATGTGCTATAGAGAACAGAGGAGACCCAGGGCAGGGTCTGACTGTTCACTTAGTTTTTCTGTATTGTAGCTTCCTCTCAAAATAAGTAACATCGACTAGGTCTCTTACCTCCTCTCTCAGTTTAATATCCTGAGATTCTGTAATTGAAACAAGGACAAATATGAAAATCATCTGATTTTGAACTTAAAACTATACACTGTCAAACTCAAATACATTTGATAATTGCTTTCTCAATAAAACAGCAGTCTGCAAAACGGTCAGACATATTCTGAGACTCTCATGGGGTGGGAGAAGCTGGTTATTATTATGTTCTATGTCCGAGAACAGAATGACTTTGTTTATGAAAAGCAACTAGTTTTGTGCTGAAATTGAAAAGGACAGTAAGCCCAGGGGTGTGTTTATAAAGCGGTATTCTTCTTGCCAGCTGACTTGGGGCCTTGGTTGCCTAATTCTTTGAAAATCAATTGTTTCATAAAAGGAATCTGCCGGGTATGAATAACTACCTGACTGTGGCACTAACAAATGCCAAGATATTAACTAAGTGAATTCTAGCACAAAGGAGTCTGCCATAAAAAGAAAAGATCTAATAGGATCCACATCTCTTTGCCTCTCCACAGGGAGAGCTTAAACCCTAACTTTGCTCACTGCCAGGGCGCAGTAACTCGGATGGGCATGGACCACAGTTTGTGAGTGGGGGAATGAGGTGGAGAGGAGCGATTAATCTTGGGACTTGTGTGAAAACTAAGATTGCCCGCACGTGCTGACACTCCACTTTTACTCAAGGAGCCCAAAGCACTTTCTAAACATGAAATAATTTATACGTGCCTCACATTCTCCCTGGAAGACTGCCCCGGTACTCTCTTCCTTTCTCCTCCTGCTGTGCCTGGGGAAGCAAACCGAATTACCTAGAGCTAAGTTCACCCTCAGACCACTACAAATGAGCTGCCAATCAATGCAAGTACTGTCATCCTCCTTGCTCAACCTTTCCCAATTTAATGAAAATAGTTCCAGTTACCTAAGAAAGTTGATATAAATATAAGGACTGTTGGGCTCCCCAGGCACTGGAAACCAGGGCAGGTCTCCTCTGGCCAGGAAGAGAGAAGAACCAGCACCAGGGTGCCTTGAAGGGCAGAGGGGTGCGACTAAGTAAAAGACAGGCTGAAAGTGTTCATGAACTACAAAGATGTTTGTCTGCTTGAGTTTCCCACCCTGGCTAAGACTCACTGCAGTCATTTACAGAGCTAAGCGTCAGTCACATGGCTTGATTTCCCAGAGTGGGAATAAAGACAAGATGAACTAAGACTCCCCATCCCACTGTGGTCTGTGTGCTAACATTGTGTGGCCCAAAGGTCTTACCAAAAACTAGGAAGCTGTCCTCCCTGATTACACTGGATCCTGTGGGAATGGGATGTGGGCACCTGTAGCCTTCCAGAGCTCCTTAGGTGATTCCCCTCTGCAGCCTGGAGTGACAGACCATCAGCGCCACACAAAAGGACAGATTCTATGTCTGTTTCCTGTAGGTGACTCAATCAACTACTCTGAACTGTGGTTTCCCCATGGATTGAAGAAATTAATATTTCCATGGGTTGTTGGGAAGATCAAGTGAAATTAAAATGAAATATTTTATGGCAGGTGCCTAGAACTTATTAAAAAAATGTTAAGGGCCTACTTTCCTTTGCCTTAGATGGAAAATGGTTTCCATCTCGGTGTAACCAGGCAAGTGTTTTATAGTACAGTGGTAAAAATGCAGTTCTGTATCTCCTCACCAACTAAAATACTCAAAAATGAAGGAACCAAAACCTCCAACTTTGGGTTAACTGAAACTGGTCTTTAAAGCAAAACTGTGTAGCTGGTGTTGGCAGAAATCCTCAGGTCTCATAAGGAGTAGCTTCTTTTGTTTCTATTTAGTTCTTCACTGTCCATTGCACCAAGCAGAAGCCAAGGTGAAAGACCACAGAGATCCACTCTGTGACATGGGTGGGGTCATCACATTATTGGGTGTGACCAAAAAATAGAGTGAATGTTTAAATAAAAAAATCCTTATTACAGTAAAAGATACTTTGTCATAAGTCCCCCTCAAAACACTCCCCTCACTTCAAACATACTTATCCCATCATTCTTGCTGCTTTCTGAAGCAGTTCTGGAAGTCCTCTTTTGTGAGCATCTTTCATTGTACTGTCGTGGCTGCCTTGATGTCCTGAATTGATTCAAACCATATACCTTTTATGGTCATTTTGATTTGGGGGACAGTTGTAAGTTTCATAGTGCTAGAAACAGTGAATAAGGTTGATGGAGAAATATTGTAATTTTTACAATGACCTTCCCTTTCCATTTGAGGCACTAGACAACAGCAGTCATTACATTTTTGTTCCCAGCTTGTAAAAACACTCAAGAAAAAACACTTCCAGAACTACTTCGGAAAGTAGCAAGAATAGTGGGATAAATGAGGGAAAATATTTTGAAAGGGATTAGTGGCAATATGTCATTTATGTAACAAATATGTATTTTAACTTTAAATATTCACCGTGCCTTTGGATCATCCCTTGTACATGCCAGGAAGGCAAAGTGGGGGGTGGCTTAGACCATTTAATATAAAGAATAGAAGTGTATTTGATTCACAGTTCTGGAGGCCAGGAAGTCCAAGCCTATGGCACTGGCATCTTGTGAGGGTCTTTTTGCTGTGTAATAGGGTGGTAGAGGGTATCCTCATGGTGAGATAGAGCAAGCATGCTAGCTCAGGTCTCTTTGCCTCTTCTTATAAAACCACTAATGTCATCACAGAGGTCCCAGCCTCATGACCTCATTTAATCCTAATTATTTCCCAAAGATCCCATCTCCAAATACCCTTAGCATAAGAATTTAGGATTAAATTTCCAACACGTGAACTCTTAGGAGACACATTCAAACTTTAACAGTAGGCAAAAGGGGAGTGGTAACCCTTTCCCTGGCTACAAGTAAGTGTTATTTGATTCCCAATGTGATTTTATTTTATTTGAAGAAATGAGGGAAAGTCAGTGAAATGATGGAATGAAGTAGTCAGTGACATGGCATGTCCATAAAGCCATCTTCCTTTCACATCAAAGACTCATGACCCCTTAGGCTTTGCCTCCAGGGAGAAGAACCCATCTGCTTGCAAGCAAACATTCGTGTCCCACACAAACCAACAGGCTGCATGGGACTCCAGGCCTCCTCAGCCACATCTGGGATAAATGGCCAGTGGTACTGTGGGTTTGCAGTGAGAGACTGCTGCCCAGACTCCCTCACCAGCTGGGGCTGTGCAGAAAGAAGCAAAGCCTGCCTTGGGTCACTGTGTTGTACAGGAGATCCCAAATGGATTCCCGACTCCCGTTCCAGCTGGATCTGGTTTGGAGCAGGGTGACTCAGAGTGCAGGGGCAGCAATAGCATTGTCCTGCTGTGATTTGGAACCTCAGGGCTCTGCGTAGGGTTGGAGGGTAGTGCCCTGAGTTGCAGGGCAGAGCTTTAGTCGTGCTGTATCTCCACTGTCTGTCCACCAAGTATGACACTGTGGTGATTCCTCCAGTGACTCATTAATCCATCCAGCATTTATTTTTGGGGGACATCTACCGGTACTGTGGTACGGGCTGAAGGACCATGGATAAGTAAAAACATTGGTCTGCCCTCAGGGATCTGAGGGTTAATGAGGGAGACCAGTGATTAAGCCAGAATTTGCTGATTATTAGACTACCATCCAGAGAGACAAGCATTATCCTAGTTAGGAATAGAGTGTGTCAGAGAATGGAGGAAGTCAACCCACCCTTCGAGATTCAGAATTTTACAGTAGGAACCCTGAATTGGTGGGGGAGAAGGCATACTTCTGAAGGTTTCCCAGAGGTTAACCAGTGCTGGGGACAACTGATGAACCTGAGACCATCTACTTTGAGAGAGACCCAGTGTGAAACTGGGAGTGGGGTAGGGCATGAGCCAACTCCTGGAATGAGACTGCCACGACCCCCATACCTCCAGGCAGCGATCAGTCCTGTGTCTCCTTACTCCTAGCAGAAAGTCTAGAGACCACCCACCTCGTTTTATTATGTTGGAAGGAGAGAAGCTCCAGGCACCCGGTTGATGGTGGAGGTTGCTTTCAGGGCTATATTTAGACCCTGACTCCTACATTCACATGGAATCAGGATCAGGCTTTCAGGTGGGCGGAGCAGTTGCTGGGTTAGGCAATGTTCCTTTTGGATGCTGGTAACAGCTACTTCTAAACCTGGGCCGAGAAGGATCATTTGCCAGCAGAGGAAACTTGAATAAGTCCCCAGCCTTCACTCCAGCTGGGGCCGATCAAGAGCTGTGGCCCATTGGCATTTCCTGAGGAAATAGAATATTTTTTCTTCCCTTCACAGACAGTTCTCTGGTCCTATGAGACAGTAAAATTTGAAAATAAAGAAAGCTAGGTCTAAAATTCATTTGGATAGAAGCCAAACTCACTTTCCTTGTTTACAATAACTGTAGATAATTTTGCTGCACTACTTAGCCATGTTATGATTGCATTGAAGGTTTTGAAAGAAACAAGTCACTTGCTCAAGAATCACTCTTCTTGTAGTTTGAGCTAGTTCCATTCGTCCTAAGGACCAAAATATGGAATGAGGACAAGTGCGAGGGGGAAGGCCAAGATGGAAGCCTGCATTTCCACTTTACCATCACAAGGGGTTCCAGGATGACCCAAGTTCCTTTTATCCTTCTCTCTGTTATGTGGGACCTTGTTCCTCTTTGTCTTAAGCCCTTTTAGTGCAGACAGCACCACTGTTCACCCCTCATTGACACCTTAGTTGATCAGCAGTCACATAAGAAACATTATAAGTATGTTTTTCACAAGTAGTGACTCCTGGTTGAGATTTTACAGGTGAATACAAAGAGCAAAGGGGAAGTTTCCTTATCTGATTTAATGAAGAACTTGACCGGAGATCGCTGCAACCCCAGTGCTCCTTTCTGAAAGTTAGCCATGGGAGAATTTCTGATTGTTGGACTCTAAAAGCAATTTTGCTATCAATACAAGTCCCTAATGTACTCTCCATTCTGTTAAGCTTCTGAAGATGAATGATGAAGGTCAAAGTTGGCACAAAGGACAAATTTTTCTGGTATATGGCTAATTACAAATGTTTTGCTTCTCTCCATGTCCCTATCTCCTGTCTCTTCCCACCAATTTCCAAGATTCACTTGCCATTCCTAGCAAGTGTTAACTCTAAGGTCACTGTTTCCTCCGCATGAACATTCAACAAGCATTTGATCCAATGCTTCCTACATATTGTACAGGAATACAAAGATGCATGACTGGCTTCATTTTCTAGAAGCTTCCAATCCTGTGAGGATAGCAATGTGCAGAGCTGGTGTAACTTACAGGGGTCGAGGTGGGTGGTGGTGTAGATGTACAGAGTGGTGAGAATGTGAGGAAACAAAGTCTGAGTTGCCTAAGGGAGACAGGGAAGCATCTCAAGAGGAAGCTACCCTGTGGGCTGAGGAATGGTCAGGGACTTTCTAGGAAGGCAAGATTGTAGAAGAGCGTGAGGGAACAGCATGTATCAAGCATGGCTCAGAGCTGGTAAAGGAGTATGGTAACTTCTGGGGCTAGTGGCTATACCCATGTGACTAAAGCCTATGTTCTATGGAGGAGATTGTCACATAGCGTTGGTCTCTTGGTTAAAGAAATGCCCCTTGGTTATGTGTTGGAGGATTTTTTCAATCCCACATGTGATGGGAAGCTGCTGAAGAATGCTGGAAAGCTGCCATTCAAAGTGGAATGGCAGAAGCAGATCTTGGTGTGATGTCTTTGATGACTGGATGTAGAGTGATTAGGAGCAGAGCTGACATTCTGCTGCTCTCTCGAAGATATTGTTGTGTATTCTTGACCCTAGGCCCTTTTCTCTACTCAACCCCCTCGTGTCAGCTGCTGGAAGTCATTTCTTGCAGGCATCTCACAACTGAATCTCTTCAATAATGTTGGCCAGAGGGAGCTGTTTGCCCTGGGGCACAAGGGTGTATTAAGTTTTGGTGCCTTTACCCCAACTTGAGACAACTCTGAAGGGCTGTCCCATTTCCCAAGAACCCTGTAGGATCCCCTGACTCCTTGTTGTGGCAGCATGGCATCACAGCTCAACTCTTCTTCTGCCTAATTCTTTTTCCTTTAATCTCTCTCTGGTTCTATTCCCAAGAGTGCTGCCCAGGAAGTCACTAATAAACAAATCACCACTTCACTGGTGTCTGTTTCTCTGAGACCTCAGTCTACAAGACCCTTCCTCCATCCCAAGAGTTGGTGGTACGCATTTGTAACATTTCTGACCCTTATTGTATAATAAAATCTTTCTCCGAGCCCTTTTGGAGATTGTGCAAGAGACCAGAGGTGACTCTTCTTTGCCTACCTCTTGTCCTTCAGTTTCTTGGAAGAACCTATTTAGGCTCTTTCCACTGAAAAGAGGGTTTGCAGTGACTAAATGGATTTGTGGTTTTCTGGGGTTCTACTTGGCCATTTTGAAATGATTTATTTGCACAATAACTATCTCCTCTTTTAACCAAGTCAAAGAGAATCCCTTATTTAACATTTCCAGAAGCTCATAGAACTTTTTGAATAGGTAATACATTCACATAACAAAATATTCAAAAAGTTTAAAAAAGAGTGTTGGTATGCCACACTTTCCTGCCTCAACTCCCAATACTTCCCTTTCTCTTTATCTCTCACACCAGGAAACCACTGAGACTAATTTCTTGGTATGGTATTTTCTTTTATAGATGAAGAATATATCTCTTCCATCTTTTCTGGCAAATTGATTTCCATTGATAAGACCTCTATATGTAAAGGCTGGAAACCAGGTGTGTTGTATAATTGAACTGATCTGTTTCTCAGACTGTGACTAATTTATACAATTTCAATGTTGGAAAGGTCCTTAATACATGATTAGTTTGAGAAATTTTTCCTAACTTTGTTTAGGAAATCTTTACCCACTCTGAGATGCTGTGTCTTTGTAAGTACATCTCAAGACACCTCTTTCTTTTTAATATTAAAGATAGCCTTTATTTCTTCGTTGTGAAATCAGACCACATTCAGCATCGACATATCAGAAAATGTAGATTAAGCCATACCTATTTTAATACGTCCCAGAAGCACCCATAATTTGCAATACATTTTTTAAGAATTTTCTCCTTCTCTGTGGATGTCACACGTAATCCTTTAAAATGGGAGCACACTATAATAATGGTTTTCCAATTGATTCTATTCTACTGTTACTACTACTGTTACTATCATCTATTTCAACAGATAATCATTTCAATAATTTCAGGTACCAGGTTCTGTGGCTTATAGTTTATAAAAGCAACCAGATTCCTCTAATTAATATAAATAGACTAAATCTGTGATGGAACTACACTAGCTCAGCGCTAGTCCTGAACATGAATGGATTAGAACGACAAGTTTCTCTGAGTTAATATTCAGGGATTTGTGTCATCTGAAATACGTGGTCACACAGCTTCCAGATACAGGTGATCATGTTCATCCCAGTCAGACAGAAGGGGGACGAAGTAGGTGGAACTTCACAGCTGCACCTGGATATGGTGCATCCACATTTTACTAGCTAAGACTCAGTCACATGGCCATGCCAAAGGGTAGAGGAAGCTAGGAAGTATGTCTAGCTGCACACCCAGGACTGAGAGGAGGAATTTGGATGAAAGCCTAGCAGTGTCTGACACATGTTTATTAATCTGTCTTTTCTGAGGCTGCTCTTGTACCTAAAGGCTGAATCCATGTCTGATGCACCCCCCACTACACTTCGTACACTAATTGGCACATTGCTGCTAATGCTTAGTACATATTTGCTGAATGAATCAATGGATCCTGTCTAGTTTTATTGTTTGGCATTAATGAATACATGGTACTTTTGCTAAGGGATAAATAAGAGCCACTTTTAAGGTCACGGAGGAGAGATGAAGTAGAAACCTGGGACTAGAGAGGAAGGGAATGTAAACCTCCTAGAAATTAAAAAGCATCCTTGGATTGTAGGGGAACCTGTGTGATTACCCTGTATTAAAAAAAAATCTAGATAAATCTTCTCTATGGCCTTTAAAGGTCTGAACTATGATGCGGATATTTTTTCCTTTGTATCTTCCTGATGTGCTTGCCTTTATGGAAGTTTTCTCTTACTCTTGTGAAGACAGTTCTGGAAGTGCATGGCAAAGGCTTTCTCTGAGAAGCAGGAAAGGCTCTGCCTCCTAGAAAATGTTGCAAGACCCCAAAAGATTGACAATGAGGCTGGAGAGTCCCCAGAAGAAGGTGGGGAGGAGAGCTGGTGTCGGGGCATTGCTGATAGGTAGCATGATCAAGACCTTCCATGAGAAAGCAAATGTTTATCTCTCTATGTACCAGATAGTCCTGGTAGTGACTTTGGGGCAAGTGAGATGCTGCCAGGTCTCCATGTGTCCTCTAACCAGGACAGCCTCCAAGGCCCACATGGGTTTGTTCTCTTCCTGCCAACCTCCTAAGTATAGTGACTGGTGCCAAGGCAGCTGGAGAAGGAGGCTGAAGCCAGGTCCAGAGTTTCTGTCTCATGCCAAGCCTTGGTTGTACTGTAGCATCAGGAGCTAGTAAGTTAGGAGCATGATCTCTCATTCTGATTTGGCCACCGCTGCTCTCTACCTTTATTTTGGGACTTCTGTTGGGCACTAGTTGTTTTCTCTCTGTGCATTCTGATCCTCCCATATTTTCAGAAATCATATGCAGATACTGGACTTGCTTTTCTCTTCTCTGAAGCAGCAGTGCAGGGGCCCCTCTCATAGGCTGTCATGACCTGTTATTGGGCTGTTACTGAGCTGAGAGCACAGCAGCTCTACTACACAATAGGCCCAGTTGAAGATTGCATTAAGGACTTCTGTGTACGCTGAAAACCTTGTTGGCAGGATTGGGCACTAAGTTAATCAGTTTTCTGTTGTGGTGACACATTGCTTGAGTAACTTAAGGAGGAAAGGTCTATCTTGCCTCAGAGTTTCAGAGATGTTAGCCATGGTCACTTCGCTCCATTGTTTCTGGGCGCGAGTAAGGCAGACCATCATGGCCGTGAGGAGATGTAGTGAGACACCGCTCACCTTGTGGTGGCCAGGAAGCCAAGAGAGAGGGAGAGAACCAGAAAGAAAGAGGCCAGGGACAAGATATAGTCCCCAAGGTCATGTCAGCCTGACTTTCTTCAACAAGGTGCTACCTACTAAGTTTCTATCACCTCCTAATAATATCATCAGTTTATGAATTCACCAACGAATTAAACCACACATGAAGTTAGAGCCCTTTACTCCAATCATCTCCCCAAAACGCTACCTCTGAATCTTGCTGTGTTGGGGATCAAGCCTTCAACACATGAGCTTTTTGAGGGACATATTAGATTCCAGCCATAACAATCACAGGCAACTGGGACACACAGGCTGGCGGCCAACTTGCCCCAACCTGGACACTCATCTGGATCCTGAAGGCTTATAAATTCACCTTTTTGCCATCCACAAAGGGAAAGGAAGTGATTGGACTAGGTAATTTCACTACTGGATAGAAGTTATGGTCATTTAATATTTTATAACTCACACAAAAATCGGCTTAACATGTTGAAGGCTACTTGCTTTTTCAGTGGAATTTTTAAATGGTGCAGCAATTACTTTGGCTGCAGTAAAAACTTGGAATGAGTCAAGTAGAGTATGTATAGTTTCCTTTCAGTATCCCGAGTGGCACATGTAGTTATTAAGATTTAAAACATTTTGGCCTTCAGATCATAAAATTCCTAGAGCTAAGAGCAGGGGCTGGAAATGAAGGGACAAAGGAAAGAAAGAAGAGCGAGGGGATTTTTGCAAATGCTTTTAGCTGTTAACACTGTTTTATAGAGCACCATCTGAAAGCCTCAGGGCCCTCCGTGGATCATGACATCAATCTTCAGACTGTCCCCTCACAGCAGATAGACAAATAGCAACAGAGGTGATATGAGAGAAGTGCTAAAGATGGGGACATCAGTTGACTGCCCAATGTCATCTAGGTAGCTTCCAGATCATGAGAGTGGGACCAGTGTCTCAGCTGGTTAGAATGCTTGGACTAGTCACAGGGCCTTGGCCTGGATGGAGTAAAACAATGAATACCGCCTACCATCACGCTTTGTGTCCCAAGATCCATGTTGGGAGGGGGTATTTCACTCAGAACATGTTACAAAATATTAAAGGCAGAAATAGGAACATGGCTCTTTGATGTGGCCAAGTGCTATGTTTCCTTGCCTCTGGATTAATTATGAGGTTGTTTACTTTGAAATGACTAACATTTGAGAGCCACAAAAAGCAAGTGTGAGCACAGAAGTATTCACCATTTAAAAAAATACTGAAAAGAATACATAGGTGGGTGGGGGAAAGGAGTATCATACATTTTCTTTTAGTGTTTCCCTCAGTGCTTATTCCCCACCCAATGAATCTCATTAGTTGATATACTAGTGAGAAACTGTAATTTAGTCATGGTTGAATGTATCCCATTTCCTTTCAGCATTTAGAGACTCCCCCCACCCCCAATTATGCTTTTGTGTTGAGAAAGGTATTGGGATTCTCTAGGGTTTGGGAATATCTTTGCTTTATCCTAAAAGCGTCTTTCTATTCCCTCTGTGCAATGGTTTCTAATCCTGCCTAAGATGGAGAGATACAAAACAGGCTTCTAATTTCATGGTTGAAGTGAGAAGCAATAATATCAGCTCAGTTTCCAGCATAAGAATTGTTCTTAATACAAATCTTCTAGAATTTATCTTTGTACCACAAAATAGCCAGGAGAATAAGCAAGTGTATGTGTGTGCACATAGTTTCGTTCATATATTCATGTCTTAAGCAACCCAAGAATTAGGCAGGGCACCCTGTGTTACCAGTGTGTGAGTGCCAAGTAGTTCCCTTTAAGCATTTTGTTGCATCCCTTGAGAGATGATTATGGCCATGTCAGGTATATCAAGCCCTTGATGGGAAGCAGCGTCTCAGGCACTCCTAATGGTAGTAACCTTCATGGAGTCAGAACATTGTGCTCTTGGTCCTTCGTGGAGTCAGAACATTGTGCACTGGTATCTGCAGCAATGTGATTGAAAAGAAGCTAAGACAGGAGAGGGTTAAGGAAAATAAATGGGGTCTGCTGTGAACATCTTTCCCATTTTTCAGCTTTTTAGAAGATAAATGTTTCAGATTTCAATCTGTGGTTCCCAGCAGCTCTTTGGGAACACTGCAGTCGGCCCACAAAAATCGCTACTGCTGAGCCAACCCTAGATAATGCGTCTCAGCAGGGATGACATAATGTGCTAAAAGAAGACTATGATGTAATGCCCATCTCAGAAATCAGAGCCAATTTCCGTTACAAAGCCTTGGAGTCTAGCAGAAGGTAATGAACTAGCATAAATTGTGTAGCTTGGAAAACTTCTAGGTCTTATAGTCTTATTTGCATCTTTAAAGACAGAAAAAAAAAAAGAAAAAAGAAAATAGAATTCCTAGATCTGCAGAGTTAAAGAGTGTGTGGTCAGGAAGATGCTTTGCGCCCATCCAATTTGGACAGCACCTGCTCCAGGCTACCTGATCACCTTTGGCCGTGTGGGAAATTGTCCAGGTCCATAATCTGCTGCAGCATGGTGATGTCATTTACAATGCTAAATTTGTTTCTGCAGATAACGTTTAGGAAGAGGGTGTGGTTTTTGAAGGAGATTGTGCCTTTCCTGAAATGTTGGGGTAACTAGGCTGGAAATGCCCAGAAGGAAGCTGGGGGGTGAGGAGCTCTGAAGAAAGTCAGAATCACCTTGAAAACTTTATTAGGTGCAACTGACTCTGACTTGTGGAAGCAGGTGTGTGGGGGACCTGCCACCTCCCCTAGATTGATTATGCATTCTGACCTCCTGGGGTACATCCTGCCCAGCTGCCAGCAACCAGAATCCAGCTTTTGGTGGTGTTTTATAGAAATGTTGAAAACAGTTGAAGTTCATCAATGTTGAAAACAGCCAAAGTTCATCTAAGCTATGAGCTAGAATAAGAAAAGATGCAGTCTTTGATTTTAAAAGACTTATCGCATCTCCACTGTAATTTTGTTTTGATTCATTCTTCATTTTATTTTTAATTGCTCTGAAGATTTGCATGAGGAACGTATTGCTATTTTGCTTGTCTTCTCTGATTTCTGTTGCAGTCCTCACTTGGGGCTTTAAACTGTACCCCACCATGCATACCAGTGACCTCCTGCAGGGAACAGTGACAGTTTTGAGTAACTGCTTGTACACATCAGGCCTTCGGAGCCTCAACCCTGGGTGGTGACAGCATTGGCAGGAAGCTGCTAGTTTTACCCACTGAATGCTGTGTCTTTAAATAGAGAATAAACATTGGGAGCAGATGAAAATTTTCTAGTATAAGAATATGAGAGAAAATAAAACAAAAAACATGGCATATTGGCTAAAGAATCGTTCCCGTGACATGCAAACTGAAATGAGCATTGCTTCATAGACCGTTCTGTAGAATGCTAGTAGGTCTTTTATTCTTACTTACTAAAAGGACAGTTACCATCAGAGCCACCAGGGTCATTTTTTTAGATTCATCAAAGGTTGAATATTAGTACTATTCATGTTAATACTTTTATCTAGTGCTTTTTAGTGCACAGCAGGTGCTATTCTGTTAATTCTTGCCAGAGCTCTCTGAGTTAGGTGCTAGCACGATCATCTCTATTTTTCAGGAGGGAAAAACTGAGACCTGGAGGATTTCAATAATTTTCCACATTCATGCAGCAAGGGTGTGGCTTCGCTGGCACTTGAGTCCTAGGATTCTGAAGTTCATATCCGTAACCACCACAGAACGCTAGTGCACAGATGCCTCTGGATTTAAGTAGAGATGGTTCCTGTCTTTAAGGGAAGTTTTTCACATGGCAAATTAATCATCTACATTAATATTTGCACTAAGGAAAGATCACTGCCTTTTATGTTTGTGCTTGCATCATGGGGCCCAAAGCTGAGCATAGACCAAATGCTCACTAAGTGTTTGCTAAGTATTGAGGGGAGAAAAGCAGGGAAGACAAAAGCAGAGAACATACACAAAGAAATCCAGATCACACAGTGAGCTCTGTGACAGTGGCATGGAGTTAGGTTGCTTGTAGCTTATCAGGAAAGACCATTTGAGAAAGACAATCAACGATGTATAGAAACTAAATCAACGATGAAGATTTTAGTACTGTTTGTCCCCAAACTTATTTATTTGTTTGCTGAAGATTGAATCCAGGGCCTCACACAAGCTAAGCACACCCTCTACCTCTGAGCTACATTCCTAACCCCTATTCCTAATTCCTTAGCATCTGACTGGGTGATTGAAGCTGCCTAGTGACTAAGTTATAGAGGAATGTAGTGTGCAGATTACATTCTTTATTCATAGGCAAGTTTTAACCAAATCGGTAACGTCAAATTTTACAAAGACATCTCTGGTATAAGAATGAGTGTGGGCAGAAGCATATATTTGACACAGGAAGGATAGGAGGTACAGCAGAATAATTGATTTGAATAGTTTTTAATAGATTGTCTCCTTTATTTCAGAAGCCATGGATGCATCATCACTAGTTATTGCTGTATTTACACACCAGGAAAGAGATTATGAGAACCCCTCTCTCCCTTTCTTTAGTCTCAGAAATCTTTAACATCTAATATATAGCTCTTTGTTTATTCTGGTCCTTCAATACTTTGGAAATACACATAAGATGCAATACAATTAAAAAGACTTACAATGAATGAAGCATTCTTAACCTAAAACAAAAAAATCATTCAATTAATCAATGTTATTGAGCAGCAGTGACATCATATCAGTAGGTTCAAAGTCTCACACTTTCACTGGACATAGTAAAATTTTATTTTCATCACAAGCATCCTCAGAAATGTTCTTCTGACCTTTATATCCAATTATTCCTGCACTGCATGCCTAGTGTACCTGCCTCTTTGCCATTCTTAGGGCTAGTGGGTAGTGCTCATTATCTTTCACTCAGAACATTGCGAGAAAAAAGAAACTGATGTCCCCTTCTGGTATCGCTCATCTCTAGTCTCTAATACACTGGAGCCCATGATGACCTATCTGCAGTTTCTGTGACTTCTCATCTCCTAGAGAATTTAGACCAACTTTCCAGGTCTTGCTTCTTGATATTCTACACTCTGGTTTCCAACAAATGCTTGTGGCCAAGTCTACCTTTTATCTGTTCATCCTATATATTAGCCAAACTTGCTATTTGCCAAGCTGATCTACTTTTATGCCCTTGTGTCATTTCCTTTTTTTGAGAAAGTTCACTTCTCAGCATCCTCTTCCTGTATTTAACTCTTTAGTGCTAGCTCAAGATGCTAGCTCTTTGGTTCGTCCAACTAGAAGGGACACATGCCTTCTTTGGACTCCCATAAAACTCAGACTGAAGCACTCTTAAGGCATGTCTCTATCTCATTCCTCCTTGAGTTACAGTTTTAGTGTGCAATATCACAGGTTTAGAATTTGCACCTGGGATGACTATTTTTCTGCTGTTTTATTAAATTATAAATTGTTAGGGGCAGTGAGACAATATCCCCTGCACAGTAACAGTTCGTAAGATGTGCAGCAAATTTTCTCACGCATGGCAGATAGTCAGTAGATAACTGTCAAATAAATAAGGTGAACACTTTAAAATCCACAATTGCAATATTAACCATTGAAAAATCTATTGTCCCAAAGCTGGAAAATGGAACTCATGTGAATGTACTCATCTCTGCCTCTTTCTGTCTCTGTGACCAAAGATATCCAGTGATACTAGCTGACACCTGATTTGTGTTGGGAGACCAAAGGGAACACAAGAAATAATTGAGAAGAAAAGCATGGTTATGTTTAGCAACTGATTGCAGATCAATTGACTTTCTTTTTCTCATTTAATTCTTTTATCCTTTACTTGTCTCTTTTCCATCCTCATTGTATTCTTGCTGTTCATCACACTTTTTGACCCGTGGTGAGGACCATGAATGATTGATGAAGTTCGCAAAGATAGTGTTAGGTCCTTGCTCTATTCTGCTGAATTATTATGTGCATTAAGGAAATTTAAATCTTACGTTTTCATTCTATAAAGTAAAAGGGAGGTAATGGATCATCCTTGAATTCCCACATGGCATTGGAATTTGCTGAAATTTAGAAATCTAGACAATAGTGAAGTCATTTCTCCCTTGCTTTGGTTGATGAGCTCTTAAGTAGGATGTAGACATTTTGTTTGCTATAGGGCATGTATAGAACAGAATTTCACATTGCACCAAATAAAATCCATTCGTGGTAAGCCTTGAGAGATGGAAAGGATCTAAATTAATGAGTCTAAAATGTACAAAACTAATGAAATTAGGGTAATGAGAACCCCCTGTAAAATCTAGCGAAGTAGAGAAAAGGGGGATGATTAGTAGCTGAAACATATGAACCAGAGGAATAGCCTTTTCTGGAAGTTGGAGTGGGCCCTACATCTCTGAATCTAAGAAAAAAAGGCTTTTTCTACTATGCTCAAGCACCTGTTAAAAGATCAGTGTGTGAGGCTCCATCCTGGAATAACTGTGAAATAAATCCACCTATGATATCCTCAGAGTATTTCCTCTGATCCAAGATCACAACCTCCGCCTATTCAGGTTGACTGGAAGCCAGTTACTTCCTGCCTGAACCAAAATTAACTATGAACCAAGAGAAAGGGTAAGATAATTTTGAGTGGGTCAACAGGGAAGATGGTAGTGGGATGCATATGATCAAGAAGATGTTGTTGCTTCTACTGTTGGTTGCCGAGTTTCCTGCCCACGTTGGGTAACTGGGTGAGAGCAAAGACTTCCCAGGAGGTAGATGTGGATATGAACAGTTCCTGTGACTGCCTATTGACACCCTGCTTCCAGGAATGAATTCACCAACAAACTTCAAAAGGAGTTCAGCCCACGCCTGCCATTGACCACAGACCTGTTGCCAACACCTTATGGTTAACTGAATCAAAAGCTTCCGACAGGTCTAAAATTAGTCCAGCTAAACATATCATTAGGGAGCTAGGGAGGAGTGTGATGACCTTTCTTCAGCCCTGGCCTCCCAGCTACAGTCAGCTGTGGGGGCTCACTGATGTGCTAAATTGGGCTTTTAGATGCTTGAAATAAATGGTCCTTTAGATTGATTTTTTTTAATTGCCTGAAGATGTATATTTTTAGAAAGTTTGGAAGCATTCTGTTCATCTATTTTGAATCATTTGAGTATAAAAATGTGACATTTTTCACGCTTTGGGATATTCAAGTCCCCTATTCCTTTTTTAAAAGTCTTTAATATTTTTTAAACTTTTCAAATTAGTTTATTTAAAGACCAGATTTGATTTCCTCACAGTTTCTGAGGTAGGGATGTAAGTTTACCAGCTTTAAGGGGAAAAATATGGTAGTTGATTATAAAGAGGTTATAAATATGTGGGAATATTATTCTAAGCTTGATATTCCTGGTAAGGATTTAAATACCCACAGAGCAAAGCAGCAAATGCAGATCTGTGTTCTTACTCTTTTACACACTCCTTTAATGGTAAACTAAAGAAGAAAATTTATTCTTACCTTTGTTATTCAAGGACGCCCTCACCTTTCCTTTCTTTCCAAGGCCCAGGATAAAACAGTCAGGGGAAGAAAATGAAGATGATGTGGTGTCCTTTCTAAACTCTTGCTTGTTTCAATTTCTTTAATTTTCAGCCGAATTATTTTGAAATTCATTTCTCTTCTCACTAAGTCAGTATATCCCAATGTATGTTTCCTAGAACGTGGGAGCGGTAGGATGTTAATAGATGTGACTTGGAAAAAGTTTTGAGTTAAATAGATTTCTTTACTGCTGAGCTTCTTAGGTTCCCTAATGTTGTGAAGTGAATCTTCAAGAAGGGACTATGATTTGCAGGACTTGTTTATTGGCTCTGGTGGGGCTTTCTTTCCCTCCCTCTGTCTCTCCCTGCCTCTCTCCCTCCTTTTCTTTTCCTTCCTTCCTTCCTTCCTTCCTTCCTTCCTTCCTTCCTTCCTTCCTTCCCATTTCTACTTATTAAACCAAGTATCTAGAGGACTGATAATACAGTCTGGGAAGTAAAAGGTATTTGAAATTTCAAAATTCCATTATCATTTTCAGC
>RJWT010007995.1:0-26861 GCA_004365215.1 Cuniculus paca
AAGAGGGGGGTAAGAGCGCAGACCCCAGGCAGAAGGTGTGAGGTTCTCTGATGAGTGCATAGCTAGGTCCCAGCCCAGCAGTCTCACCTGCAGCAGCAGTGGCCACGGGTCCCCCTTCGGGAAGAGCAGTATGTCGGGGGGGCAACTCATTCTGGGCCAGAAGGATGAAAAGCCCAGCCCTGGCTTCTGGCCTGGGTGAATGTGGCACTGTCCATCCCAAGGCTGCATCAGGGAAGCCTGGACGGGAGCCAGAAGAGGACACAAAGTAAAACGTGCAGATCAGACAGGAGGTGGATGGGGAGAGACGAATACAAGGTGGGGTCCGAAAATATGGTAGATGTTTAAATTTTTAGAATTATTCCAGTACAAGACATTGCCATTAAGCCCCCTCAGAATGCTCCCTCTCACTTTAAGGACTTGCTGCACCCTTCTTGCTACTTTCTGGAGCAGTCCTGGAAGTCCTATTTCCTGTCTGTACAAGGTGTGATCAAAAATATGGTGACGGTTGCTGTTGGGAGGAAGGGGGAGGACTGCGAGGGAGGTTAACGCAATGCACCCTGGGCTGTGATAAATTTTGACAGTGTAAACGTTCACCGTGTGTTCTGATCACACCACGGGCTATTCACAGGAGCTCTGGCTGCTAAGCATGAGTGGCTTCCTTTCATATTCCTGACCAACCTGTGCTCATGCTTTTGCCGTGGCACTCCGCCAACGAGGAAACAGCCAAAGCAATCACTTGTCCAAGCCCCAGCGATAGGGAAGAGCAGAGCGGAGGCCATCTAAGCCCGGAACCCAGACCTGTATAGCTCTGTTACCTTCTGGGCTGGGTGCGGGGAGGGCGGGGGCCCTGAGTAGCAGGGGATGACAGAGTGACTCCCAGCCTGGCTCAGGGAAGGCCTCTGAAGTGGAAGCAGGGTGTGAATCTGTCCTCTTCAGACACTGAGGCCTGGCCCCCTATATTCTCACAGGGAAGAGAGCTGGTGCGCTGGGGGGCTGAGGTGGAAAGATCCCAGGTCCTCTGGGTGTCACGAGAGTGTCTCAGGCAAGCCTGCCTTGCAGCACCACCTCCGCTCCCTTTGGCTTTATAGCTGAGAAGTCAATATTGATGTTTTACAACCCAGGATAAGCATGTGTTTTCTTCTCCTGGAGGGGTTATCTGGTCTGAAGGGTTAATCAGTGACCACTTTGTGTGTGTGTTGGGCGAGGGGATGCTGGGAGAAGAAAGCAGCTATTCAACTTGGGTCCTCGGCCCAGCCTTTCCCCACCCACCTGCAGAATGACCGCGCCCAGTCAGTGGGTGAGGATGGGACCTATGGGGATCTGAGACCGAGTCCAGCAAGTGTGTTCCAGACACTGGTAGGCAGGATGTGCCCAAGGAGAGTGTCCTGCAGGCAGAGTTTGACCTGGGCCCAAGCTGGAAGGCTGAGCATGCCTTGCATGTGGCTGCCAGGGACCTGGTCTGCTTAGCAGTTGGGAGGGAAGAAACAAGACACCACAGAGCATGCAGAGATGGCCCGACGGAATGCAGCAGCTTCCCTGGAGGACAAGGACATGAGAACCCAGCATGTGGCCCTGTCCTGCCTCTCACACACTCGGTGACCTTGAACAAGTGGCTGAATGCCTCAAGGCCTCAGGTGCCTCACCTTCCCCCAGGCTGACTTCGGGGACTAAATGAGGGCTTACACTGACAGAGAGGAGAAAAACTGAGTGTTTAAAATGCAAATAGGCTGTAGCCTCCTCCGCCTCCCAGGGAAAGAGTACAACTGCAGTTTTGATAGTTCTTTTGCTTAAGGAAACACAGTGATGTTAGTGTTTAGGAAACAGGGCTCCTGGTGCCCCAGCCCACAACATGGTGAGGCTGAGATGAAGTGAGAGCTGACGCTGAGTGTGGTAGTGCTCAGTCCTGTTATGGGAGGCCGAGGCAAGAGGATTGCAAGTTCAAGTCTGGTGGTGGTGGAGGAGTGGGGGAGGTTGTGATGCTGTGAGGGCCGCTCAGGGAAGTGGGCAAAGGTCCTAGGAATGGATGAGAACAGAAGAGCTGTCTGGCACCTCGAGAGATGTGCCATGGGGCGGAGTAGGGACCAACAGAAGAATATCTCCAATGAGAAGCTCCCCTTGGAACCACCAGTCCCTTCTGAGGAAGTGATTTGTGACCATACCTTGGAGTCATTTTGCATCTTGTTCTGTCCCTGTCCTCCGTTTGTTTCTCCTCAGCTTGAGTCCACATCTGCTCCAGAACAGGGCTGGAGGAGCTTGGTATATCTGGGAGAAGCAAGCAGGAGACTGACATCAGCAAAGAGAGGCAGTTCAGAGAGCAGAAGCAGGCACAGGGCTGGGGACTGAGAGGAGGACCAGAGGCCTCAGAAGGGTGCACTGAGTCAGAAGAGGCAAATGCCCACCTCAGAACCCTCCCCAACATTGGAGCATAGGAAGTGGGTCCATAGAACTGGAGACTATAATGTTAGAGGCACCTTGGTTACATGGAAGAAGGCAGCTTTCAAACACAAACCACACTACCCATGTCTACTAGGATGGGCTGGAATCATGATTTGCAAAACAGAAGTTGAACACACATAGTCACCAAACTTGCTGGGCACAGGTCTGGGCCTATAGATGACAAAGAGGGTACAACTGCCTCTACCCCTCAAAGAGGGGAGTCAGGCTGTGGTAGACATGACTGCATCCCTTCTTCCTTGTGAAAGAAGCTCTAAGTTTTAGCTGGCAGAATACAAACTGCAATTTCCAGCCTCCTTGCAACTAAGTGTATCTACATGATCAAGGTTTAGCCAAAGGTAGGTTGTCTTAGTCTGTCTGGGCTGCTATAAAATAATACCTGAGACAGGTAAGTTTATTTCTTACAGTTTTGGACACTGAAAAGTCCAATGTTCCTACAGGCTCAGAGTTGCTGAGGGCTGCTTTCTGCTTTGAAGACAGAACCTTCTTGAGAAGATGAAAGGAGAGAAATAGAAGGAATTAGGGTACTCCCTTCAACCTCTTTTATAAAGTTGCTAACCTTGTTGTCTTAGTCTGTTTTGTGCTACTATTACAAAATACCTGAGGTTGTATATTTTATGAAGAAAAGAGGCTTATTTAGCTCATAGTTCTGGATGCTCAAGAGCATAGTACCTGCATCTGCTCAGCTCTGATGAGTACCTCATGCAGGATGGGATGGGAGGATGTAAACATGGAAGGGAAAGGTGGCATAAGAAGACAAGAAGCAAGAAGGAAGAGAGGAAAAACTTCCTCTTTTTGAATCAACCCACTCTGACAGGAACTAAGCCACTCCTACCAGATCCAAACCATGTGCAAGACTAGCATGAATCCTTTCATGAGCACAGAGCCCCATTAGGAGTAATATTCTAATTACTTTCTACTGAACCCTGCTTCTCAAAAGTCTCCTCCACAGGAGACCAAGCTTCTAGCACACAAGCCTTATTCAGACCATGGCACCCATTCGTGAGGGCTCTTGTGTCATCATCATCCTCTAAAGTCCCACCTCATATACTATCACATTAGCAATTAAGTTTCCACGTGTGAATTTAGGGTGTGGAGCACACTCAGATCATAGTAGAGGTGACACCGTGATATACCCAACTTCTCAATTGCTGGCTCCCCGGCCCTTTTCCCTTCCTGTTCACTGGAATAAGCACATGGGGATGAACCATATTGGACCACATGGATGAGGACAGCATCCCAGGAGAGTTCAAGACAAAGGAAATCCAGAGCTCTTCTGCTGACCTCCTACAACAGAAGCATTACACCACGTCAGACTCTCATGACAGGGAAACAAGCCTCCATCTTGGTCAAATTGCTGGTATGTTTGCTTTCTCAGCTATCACTACCAAAATCTATTTCGTAACTATTTTAGAATACAGCCAGCCCTGCCTGTCTGTGAGTTCAATCAATGCAGATTAAAAATATTTTTAAAAAATCTATACCAAAAGTGTGCAGATATTTTCTCCTCATTGTTGCCTAAAAAATGCAATACAACTTGTATCCACATAGCATTTACATCATATTAGGTAATACATGTAATCAGTATATGGGAGGATGTGTGTAGGTGATATGCAAATGCCACATCATTATACAAGAGATTTGAGCATCCTTTGATTTCAATATCCATGGAGAATCCTGAAATCCATTCCCTATGGGGACTGAGGGACAACTATAATTGGAAGAAGGGTACCATAAAAAAAGATTCTTACATACACGGCAGTGTCTTAGTAAGTGAAGCAGCCACAAATTTTGCAGCCTGGAAAGCTGGTGACTATTCTTATGCTCTGGCAAAAGATTTTGTGAAAGTGTCATTTGTGAGACTTTGGCTGGAAGACTACTTGCCCTATGGGCCTGTAATTCTAGGAGAATTTGAGAATTGGCAAGTGCTCTTGACCACTTCATGCAGCTTTCAGCAGATTCCAGAAAATAAAAACAAAACAAAAATGAGATGATCTCAGGTTAGACCTGACCACTCTACAAGCCAAGAGAGAAGGGAATAGGGCTGGGCCAAGATAGCACCTCTGTTTCTCACCAGCTAAGTAGACTGAGAATCTAGTAACTTGGAGCCTTGAAGAACTGTGAAAGCCAAGTGCTTCTGCATCCCAAAGAGAAGCCATGACTTAAGTCAGCTCTGCAAAACAGCCTCTGTGGGAGTAAAGACTATGGCCCTGAGCCTTTCTCAGGCTTTCTCAGTGAAGAATTCTTCCCTAGACAATGGGAGTCCACCCAGCAGCCAAGATCAGATGGAGGGTGTTCCCTTCCACCCAGGCCTATTGTCTCAGATGGCCTGAAGTTAACAGAGCAGGAGGCCAGTAAAAATACAGCTAGAGGTTTCAGGCCTACAAACTCTGTCAAGACAAGACCTTTGGCTGGAGTTATCTGCACAAGAACCTGACTAGAAGCAAACAGTCCCAAAGCCCAAAAGACACATGCTCCTTAGTACCTGTCTCAGATGTGGTTGCAGAGGGTAATGACCTCCCAGAAGGCTGAGTTGGGGGTCCAGGGAGGATAGTGGACAAGGGAGTTACTACCAGAAAATAGAAGGACAAGGCGTCTTTCTAACTTCTAACTAGAATGATTTGGTAATTGCTATGGATGGGCCATTTGTGTCATTCCCATTGTTTTATTTTCCAAGTAAGTGTTGTTTTTTAATTGTGGGATGTGGTTCTTGTTCCATGATTCCACTGTGTGGTGTTCTGCCAGGCGTGTTTGAGGTGGGTGGGGGTCTCCAGGGCACAGGTGGCCATACCCAGAATGTTGGGTGCAGGATAGTGTGACACCTGAGGTGGATTCCCTTGGAAGGCACTGTTTGTGTTTTGTGTGTGAAAAGAAGATACTGGGTCATTAAAGAGGTGGACTGTGACAGGGTAATGAAGCAGGATTGATTTTTGCCTTTACTTTCATAAAAAATAGGACACCTCAGTTTTAGTGTGATCAAAAAATACTGTACAGTGAATTTTTTAAAAAATTTAAAAATGTATTATGCACTGGCATTAATTCCCCTCAAAATAATTCCCTTGGCTTCAAGCATACTTCTGTCATTATTCTTACCACTTTCTGAAGCAGTTCTGAAAATTCTCTTTCATGAGTGTCTTCAGTTGGGCAGTCATGGCCATCTCAAGGTTGTTGATCAGTATACAATGTTTACTTTTAGCAGTCATTTTGAATTTGAGGAAGAACTGGAAGTCTCAGGGTGGCAGATCTGCTGAATTGGGTGGATGAGAATACACTGTAATGTTTTTGTTTGACAGAAATTGCTGTGTTTTTTGAGTCAACTCAGGACATCAAGGATGACACAAAAAGACACTCACTAAAGGGGACTGCTTCAAACAGTAGCAAGAATGATGGAAGAAACACATTCAAGGCTAGGGTGAATATTTTGAGGGAGATCAATGGCAATATGTCTTTTACTGCAATAAATTTTTAAATTTTTAATTTAAATGTGCACTGTGTTTTTTAAATCAACCTCACATGTAGTCACCCAGAATAAAACTGCATTTCCCAGTCTCCTTTACAGTTCTGTGTGGCTGTAACTAAGTTCTGGCCAATGAACTATGAATAGAGTGTTGGTGAGTAGTGTGTTTTGGATCACACCTGGAAAGGCAAAAGACACTCTCCCTGCCCTCTTCCCTTTGCCCTGATGACTGGAATGTGGTCCTATTGGGGGACCATGTTGGACCATGCATAGGAAAGTAAGCCATTCAAATAACAAATCCCTAAGGGTAATGAAGCAAGAAGATAGATGGAGCTGGGTGTTTCAGCTACTTTCCCACCACTGAGACACAATACCTGACACAGTTTAAGGAAGAAAAGATTTATTTTGGCTCATGGTTTTGGGCCATGGTCGTGGCTGGCTCCAAGGCAGAAACAGGATGGCAGAGGAGCACAGAGGAGGAGAGGTGCTAACAGATGGCCGCTAGGAAGTAGAGGGAGAAAGAGGGAGAAACCAAGGAGGAGAATATACCCTTACAGGTTACCCTCCAGTGACCCGTCTCCAACCAGGCTCCACTTCCTAACAGTCAGCCATAGGACCCTCTGTGATTCAATCACCTCTTACACACATGAGGCTTTGGGGAGACATTTTAGGTCTAAACTATAACACGCAGAGCTGAGCGAGCATGCCTGTTGAGACTTTGATGAGAAAAAGAAATAAACAAACTTGTGCAAGCCACTAGTAGTGGGGGGTTTCTTGGTGCCGTAGGTGGAGTTTAGCCTGAAGAACAGAGCTGCCCCTTGGTCCCTGCAGTGCAATGGAGTAAGTGCTGTGGCAGGGGATGTGTGAGGTGCTATGCATGTGCCACAAGGAGAGCGGTGACTCTGTCTGGAGAGTCTGGGAAGTCTTCCAGGAGGGGCGATATTTGAAATGAATCTTGGAGGATGGGAGACTTCTGGATGCACCAATGAGGAGGAAAGGGAGGACACAGTTGGCAGCTGGAAGGTTTGAGTCCAAACTCAGAGTGGTGGAAGCACCTGTTGTGGTTCAGAGGCAAAAAGAGGGGGAGTCCTAGGAGGCAGGATTGTGTGGCACATGGGGACACTGAACACCATTCGATGGAAGTTGGATTAAGTGCTGGAATCACCGAGGGATTTAACAGGGAAGCAGTATGATCTGATTTTTTGTTTGGAAGTCCAGGAACACTGTAGGAGATGGCTTTGAAAAGAGGAAGCCTGGGGGCAGAGGGAGTGAACTATGGAAATGTAATGTAACTCGGTTCTGATTTTCCCACAGAAACAATATTTAATAGATGAATATGTTCCTGGCCAAAGGCCTGATATGCAAATTTTTATAGAACAGACCACAAAACCAAACTCAAGTAGCTGTAAGGACACACCTATAATCTGTGTATCACAAAGCTTTCCAAGTAGTGTATGACTAACCAAATAAAGCACACAGTAACTAGCTGCAAAAATATGTATGTATGAGATAATGCAATGTCCTCATTCTTGTATTTCTGCCTTTTAGAAAATTGTCATTAAAAGGCAATCAGTATCCAGGTGTGGTGGCCATTCCTCCTAGCCCCATGAAATCATTGATCTGCTTTCTGTCACTGTGGATTGGTTTTCATTTTTTACAATTTTATATAAAAGCAACCACACAACAAACAGGTATTCTTTTGGGATTTGATTTCTTTCTCTCGGCATAATTATCTTAAAATCATCCATGTTAAAACATATACCAATAATTAATTCCTTTTTTACACTAAGTAATACTCCATTGTGTAGAGAAAACACAATTTACCTGTTCATTCAACGGTCGATAGACATTTGGGTTGTTTCCAGTTTTAGGCTGTTACAAATTAAGTTGCTATGAGCATTTGTGAATAAGTCTTTATACAGACATATGCTTTTAGTTCCCTGAACAAATTCCTATGAATAGTAGTAGGGTCACATGATATGTGTATGTTTAACTTTTAAAGAAATTGCCAAACTGTTTTCCAAAGTGGTTGGTTGGCTGTACCACCATAAATTCTTATTGCCTGTATTTGAAAGTTGCAGTTCCTCCAAATCCTTGCCAACACTTGGTATGGTCAATCTTTTTCATTTTAGCTACTTACAATTATTAGTGATCACTTAAATCTGTTGTCTACTTTTATTAGGTTCTTTTTCAAAAGTTTTATGAGTTCTTTATATATTCTGGGTATAATTTATTATTACATATTCCACTTGAAAATATTTTCTCCCAAGTCTGTGGCTCTTCTCTTCATTCTCTGAACAACGTCTGTTAAGAGCAAAAGATTGTATTTTTTGCAGAAGCCCAATTTATCAAATAGTTATTTTGTGGAACGTGTTTTTGGTATTGTATCCAAAAACATTTTTGCCTTCCTGAAGGTCACAAAAGTTTTCTTCTGGATGTTTTATACTTTGATATTTACATTTAGGTCTAGAGTCCACTTTGGTTCCTACTTTACAGAGGAGGCATAGGATACTTTACTGTTTTGCTTATGGATATAAGTAATTGCCCAGTATTATCTGCTGAGAAAGACTGTCCTTTTTTTGTACTGCATTACCTGTGAGGTTTTGTTGAAAATCATTGGTTCATATTAATATGGTTCTATTCTGGACTCAGTTCTGTTCCATTGATCTTTTTATTTTTATACTGGTACCACATTGTCTTGATTACTGTAACTTTGTAGTAAGTTTTGAACACAGTGTTCATCTTCCAGCTTTAATCTTTGAAAGTTGTTTTAGGTGTTCTGATCTTTTGTATTTCCATATAAATATTAGAATCAATTTTTCAATCTCCATGTTTCAAAAAAGGCCTTATTTTATATACTTAAAACAGAAAAGTAAAAATCACAATTATTTTCCCTCTCAGAGATAACCCTTGATAATATTCTGCCTGTACACTTCTAGTTTTTTTATAGTTTAAAATATCTTCTTTATTGAGTGTTTCTATAGTATTTATAATATGCTAAGCACTGCTTTTTTACTGCAAGTTTATTGAAATATAATTTACATACAATAAAATGGACGCTTTTCAAATGTACAGCTCAATGAGTTTGCACAAATACACATAGGTAAGTAACTGCCATCACAGTGAAGATACAAAACATTTCCAGCTAGACATAGTGGCTCATGCCCATCAGTCCCAGTACTCTGTGAGACTGAGGCAGAAGTATCACAACTTCAGGTCCAGCAACTTGGAGAGAGCTTGTTTCAAAAACAATTTTTTAAGGGTTAGGCTGTGGATGTTGTTCAATGTAAAGGCTATGCGCTCAATTCCCATTACTGAGAGAAAAAGATGTAAAACATTTTCATTACCCCAAGAATTTCCTTCGTGCTCTTTTGCAGTCATTTCCCTCTCCCTTCCCTCAGGGATCACTAGTCTGATTTCTGTCCCTGTAATTTCACATTTCCCCAGAATGACACACATAAGTGGAATCAAAATACGTAACGATCTGTGTCTGACTTCTTTCACTTGGCATATTATATTTGAAAATTATCCATATTGTGTATATCAGTACTTTGTTCTTTTTATTGCTAAGTAGTTGCTATAGTTTGGATACTAAGTGTCCCTCGAAGGTCCATATGGTAAAGACTTGATCTCCAGGGTGGCATTATTGGGAGGTGTGAGTCCTTAGGGAGTAAAGTCTAGTGGGAAGTCTGTAGGTCACTGAGGGGGGTGTCCTTGAAGGGACCCTTTCTGTTCCTCTTTTATTTCCTGGCCATGAGGTAAACAATTTGTTTTACCACATCCTCCCTACCACTGCAACCCAGCAGGCTCACCAGAGGCCCAAAGCAATGCATCTACCCCATTAGGACTTGAACCCCAAAACTGTGAGCAAAAATAAACCTTATCTTTTATAAGTTGGTTATCTCAGGTATTTCATTATAGTAACAGAAAGCTGACTAATGCTGAGAATACTACAGTTTATCTGTCCACCAGGTGATGGACATTGAGTTGTTTCAGGTTTGAGGCAACTATGAATAAAGCTGCTATAAACATCTGCATATTGTATTTGAGTGCACATGTATATTATTTATCCTGTGCAAATAAAAATATCCAGAAGTCGGCCTGCTAAATCATGTAATATATAAATATTCCACTTTAGAAACTCCTGGACTCTTTCACTAGGTGCCTATACCATTTAGAATTTCCACCAACAGCATAGGAAATTTCCAGTTGCTTTGCATTGTCTCTGATATTGTCTATTTTTTTTTAAAGTAGTGATGATTCTAGTTGGTGTATAGTGGCATGGTCTTATGATTTTCATTAGAATTTCCCCAATAATCATGAAACTGAACATCTTTTATGTGTGGTTTTTCTTTTGTCTTATCCGTGTATCTTCTTTAGTGAAGTCTATTCAGTGTCACTAACTTGCTCAGGCTGGGCTCGAATGTTTGAGCCTGCTGCCTTAGCCTTCCAGAGTGCTCGGATTACAGCTGAGTGCTGCCAGCCTGGCTTGTGCTTATTACTGAGTTGTAATATGTCTTTATATATATTCTAGAAAGCATTATCTTAAATGTTTTGGGAATAATAATTAATTTTATCTTTTTAAAAACACCATGAATAGGTACTATTTCCCTTACTTAACAAAAGAGAAAACTGTAGTACAAGAAAGTTGAGTGACAAACCCACATTCCTGGTGCTAGAAGATGGCTCTGAATGTGGGATGCAGCTGAGACAGGCCAGGTGCCCACTCTATGCACTGTGCCATCACTACTTCTCCATGTTTGCAGCTTTTCCCACCTTAGTCTTGTAGTGCTGCATAAGGCAAAGAGAAGCATCCGCATTAAAGTGGTGGCCTTTCAAGATCCCCTTTTGGAGAATGTTTCATGGGAAGTTTGAAAGAGCCTTTGGGAGTAGCCTTCGAACTGTCATTTGTTCTCCCTTCGAGAAAGTGGGACAGGGATATCTGTTCTCTTTAGGATGCTGAGTTCCAAAGAGTGGATTCGTGTCCTCAAGTATAAGTAAATGATGTCATTATGGTTGTCACTGCCAGATGGAACGAATTTTATGGGCTGTTGTAAGTAAAACTTGGTAAGCAGAATTTCTTTCAGCAGGGGAATCACTGTAATTTAGTTTGCTTCCCTATTATCAAGTAAGAACACAAGGATTAGAGACCATGCGGTGTAGTGGTTGAGTCTGAGGGGCATGAGAAGAGATCTCATGTTAAGCGTTCTTTTAACAAAAAAAAATCTAGACAAAGAAACAGAAGGACATTTTTGGAGGTGATGGCTCTGTCGCTTTACCTTGATTGTGGCAGTGGTTTCACAAGCATATCCATGTGTCCAAATTCATCCAATTGAATTCATTAAGTATGTGCAATTTTGTATGTCAGTTCTATCTCAATAGAGCTGCTAAAAAAAAAAAAAAGAGCACAGAACAAGACTGCCTGGGTTCAAATCCCAGCTCTGACTTTATAGCTGGGTAACTTTGGATAATATCTCTAGCAGAGATTGTGAGATGCCTTCATATGTCAACAGGGGTAACAGTAGCATGTTCCCATCAGATTATCATTATCAGAAACGAGATGTCACATGGAACGCAGAGCACAGCCTTGCAGCAAGAAATGCTCAATAAATAGCAGTTAGCTTATCTTACTTGTATCGTTGTCATCTTTAGATGAAGGGCTAGAGCAGGCTGAGAAGATTTTACTGTTTGCTCCCAGAGCTGGTAAGCAGGATCACTTAATGCCAAGTTGCTACTAGTGTTGTTGCTCCTGGACCTCACACACTGCCCCTGGGATGCCCTCGATGACACCCCAGAACCCAGTTCCAGTGAAGCCCTCAGGTTAAAAGCAACCTGGGACAGTTGTTCAAGGGGAGGCTCAGGCAGCTTTAGGCTGCAGGTGCCAGAAATTCCGATTTGAGCTGGTTTAAAGAGCAGCAACATTAATTAGTTCATGGAACACAGAGACCAGGCATTGGAGACTAGCTGGGTAGATGCTTAGGGATGAAAACAAGTTTTGTTTTGTTTTGTTTTAATTAAAATGCGCTATTCTCTCTGTGATCAAATGCATTACATTTTTACTCTCTTTAAAAATGCTCTGGGATACAGAAATCTGAAGGTCTGGTTCAATTTGGCTTGAGTCTTAGTTTCCATCACCATAAGAGCAACCTCAAATGATAGACGTGCGTCATTCACTGTGCCCATCAAATCGCATTCATAGTTCACTCCTAATCACCAACTGTGCACATCCAGCTAGTATGTTTCCATCTTTCCTGATGTCAAACGGCTTCATGCACAATAATTAAAAGTTCTATGTGTTTGTGATTTTAAAAAGCTGATCCAAAATTCCCCTAAGCGCTTTCCTTAGAAAAATTTCCAAGCTTATTTTTTAACTATATGCAGTTTTTATTAAGTGACATAATTATATAGTTTTCATCAATAAGATCACCTTATGATGGAAACATTGCCAAGCAACCATTTTCAAAATGCTCTCTCCCTAGCATAAGTTTTATCTGAGAAGTTGTTTTTCTCTCATTTCTTGTTACAGTGTCACCTATGAGTTGATATAGAACAGCCTGTATTGATCTGAATTAGTCACTGAGGTCAGACGCTAACAGTCTCTTGTCAGAAGAGCCCCGTGAATCTAGAACTTATTCACCTCTGTCCAAGAAAAACGCATAAATCACCCTTATATGTGACACCTAGAAGGCTTATTCCCAGGAAGAGTTTTCTGTTACACCTCTCTCATTTATGTAGTATGAAAATATTCCATTTATGTTTTTAAACAACCAACCACACTGGCACATGCTGTGTCACACTGCGAGGAAAGCAGCCTTCTCTGAGAAGGAATCAGAATGGGAAGGCACCGGCCACACCTCAGACTCAAATCCCCCGAACTCTCAGAGAACCTTCTGGAACTCAGGATGGCCTGAAGCTGGGACTAAGGGAGGCTACAGTGCTAATTCATTTATTAAATATCGAGTAAGCCTTTCTTAAATTTCCAGGTTATAAAAAAGACTCATAATATTTTTACACCTCACCCAAAGGATCATATTACACATTTCCTGTGGGAGACGAGGTAGAGGCACTTCTGTGAGATAAGCTGAGAGATGCCTTCCCCACTCCCATCCCTGGGCCTGCCTGCTGGGTGAGATCCTGAAGGCAGGAAGACTCCCATGGGGACAATAATACCCTTCCCTTTTAGTCAGAAGGCAAGCCCACATTCCTGAGCTCCTCAGCTCCTTGTACCATCGCTTAAAATGAACAGAAGGCACCCCATCTCCTGCCTCTTCTCTTTGGCCTCCCTTCATCCAGATCCTTTGCACACTGGCAGGCAGGAAGAGGGCCCTGGTCACTAGCTCAGCAGGGCTTTGCCTGAAAAGCTGCCAGTGCATCCTACAGGCGGGGCCTTTATTTATGTCTGGAGGGCAGGGAATAGGGCTGGGGTAGAGCAGTAGCTTGGGTGCCGGTAGGGAGCAAAGCCCGCCTATGGGCCTCACCATCCTGAACCAGAGTCATCCTGAGAGGCAGAGCTCCGCAAACGGCCTCTTACCACACCTCCCAGCTATATAGAGCCAGCAGCCGGAAGACCCTAGGTCAGCATCTATGGGAGATAGTTGCGCAGAGCACAAATCTCATTATTGATTCAGGTTAGGCTACAGGTACAGGCTGGGGGCTGGGGGCTCCGTTTTGTGGGGGATTAGGGTGTTAAGGACGCTAGGCCAGATTGGGTAGCTCAGACCTCAGGGACATTCTGAGCCTAGAAAAACTTCAGCTGATCCTGTCATTCCACCCACTGCTACAAGGGCAAGGGACTCTGGTGGTCTAGGATTCAGGGAAGCGGCAAGAGAGAACTCAGGAACCAGGAGGGGCTGAGCAACTGGGCAGCCAAGGCCAAAACCCCAGGGAGCTTTGCGTAGCCATCACTCTAGAAAGACCCTACTCTGCTCCCTGCCCTCCTCCATTAACATTGTGATGTTCAGAAGGCAGCATCTCCACTCTGTGTGTGTGTGCATGTGTGTGTGTGTGCGTGCGTGTGTGTGTACCCACATGTGTAGAATCTGGGTTCTGGTTTGGAGCTGGACAGAATCATGGTACCAATCTTCTAGTACTTTTATCGCAAGGAAATGTGACAGCCAGGCTGCCTCCCTGGGCCTTGGGGAGGGCACCCTGTTTGGGTCTGGGAGCTCCCACATGCTCAGGCTTCTGTGCCCTACACACACACACACACGCACATGCACACACACACACACACACACACACAAATGCATGCAAGCATGCACAGGCTTGTATTTACTTGCAGACTTGCCAAACCAGCCCTGGCCCCATGCAGGCACACGAGAACAGCCCTGCCTTTCCCCAGCTGTGGGAAGTAACCCCAGATCCATGCCGTCCTTCAGGCACACAGAGCCAGGCCACAGGTCCCACCCATAGGGACATGAAACAGACGGGGTCCCCTGGGCTGTGTGCCTCTCCAAGGCTGGTGTCCACCGAAGTCAGAGCCACACACAGCTGCTGCCAGGACACAGGCCCCCATTGTGCTGCCAGGCCCAGGGGGACAATGAAGGCCTGTTTCCCCCTGGAGCTCAACACTGGCCCTCTCCCCACCATAGCTAGGGCCCTGGGAGTCCAGCGGCCTGGGTTAGAGGGTGAAGGAAACTCCCCAGGGACCGTGCTCTGCATGAAGTGCTCTGAGGAAACTCCCAGCAGGGAATGGCAGTCTATTCTGCTCTTTGGACCTAGGGGAGAGAATCAGGGTTTGTACTTGTCCTGTCCTTGGGAATCAAGTCAAGCTAAGGCCCAGGGTAGAAGCTGTACCGGGGGGTAGGTGCTCAGCCGCCTGCCCACCCCTTCTGCGGCTTAGCTGCCCTGCCCAAGAGGACACAGGCCCTGCTGGGCCCCAGGGGACAATCTCAGTGCCTCATCCAACCAGGCTATGCCACTCTGAGAGTGTGAGTTTTGGGAGTGTGGAGGCTGCAGCTTGCCTGCCACTTGACCCTCTCAAACGTCCCTGACCAAAGCCCCTATTGTCACCAGATCCTCCATTTCTGTTTTGACCTCCTCACTACTTGTCCTGCCACTGAACACCATCCCTCCTGGAGGTGCTCATCAATTAGTCTCCCCATCACTGCTGATGGAGCACTTACTGGGTTCTGGATGCTGCTGCCCTGGTCACACTGCTGTGGGACTTTTTTCATTTTACCATCTGTGACACGTGAGTACAAGTCTTCTGTTCCAGGCAAACCGATTTTGATTGCTTTCTTCCAATCTGCCTCTTATTTTTTCTCTCTGTGCTTTTTGTTCATTCACACATTAAGTAAGGCAGTAAATATGTATTGAGCCATATTCTTTCATTATTATTATTTTCTTATTATTCATTTTTTATCTGCACTTCCAATTTAGCTGAATATCTTGGTTTCTTTTTGTTTTCTTTTTTGGTACCAGGGATCGAACTCACGACCTCACACTTGCCAAGCAGGTGCTTGTGCCACTGAGCTAACCCCTCAGCCCAACATCTTGTATTTTTAATGCTAAATTTGTCAGCTCTAACTGAGCACCCACAGTGAGCCGTGCTCTTGAGGTGTGGGAACAGCTGACCCAGTGCCTGCCCTTGGGGAGCTCCTGGCCTAGTAAAGGAGATTTCCAAATAAACAAACTCCTACCCCAGGAACAGTGAGGGGCACTTTTATGGCGGAACCTCAGGCTACTGTGGTCATTCAGGAAGGGGAATTCAGCCTGGTCAGGGGAGGTCAGAGAAGGCCTCCTAGAAGAAGGTAACTTAGCTTGAATTAAGCCCTAAAAAGTAAACAGAAAGAGCCGGGCATGGTGGCTTCTGCCTGTAATCCCAGCACTTGGGAGGCTGAGACAGGAGGATTGTTGTGAGTTCGAGACCAGCCTGGGCTACAAAGTGAGCTCAAGGCCAGCCTGAACGGCATAGTGAGACCCTGTCTCAAAAAGACAAGGGTCGGGCATCTAGCTCAGTGGCCTAAGCGCCTGCCTGGTAAGCACAAGGTCATGAGTTCAATCCCCAGGGCCGCCAAAAAAAAAAAAATTAAACAGAAAGGCGCTCACAGCTGCTACTGGAATGAAGAAGCCAAGGAGAAATTTGGGGCATTCTCACAGGGAGCGCGACCCCTGATGGCTGTCTGCTGGGTGAGCAAACTGGCCCAGCACTAAAGGTGTGCACAGGACCTGCAGTGAGGCCAGCGTGCAAGTTTGTGCAGAGACAAAGGGAACTGTGGCTGTGCTACAGCTTCTGCTTTCTGTGGAAGACTGAAGCCAAGAGGGGCCCACAACCATAGGTCAAGAGCCTCGTACTCAAGAAGGAGAAGAGGCCATTGCCACCTTGACCTTGAGCTGCAACCACTTCGCTCCTCCCCTCCAGGAGATGGTCCCCAGCAGGAACCTAGATAGCCAACCTGTGCTGCATGTGAGGGAGGGGACTATGACCCACATGCACTTGAGTGAGAGCATAACACATGGGATACACGGCTGCATGGGGGCTGGGTACTGTGTGCACCACCCTTGTTATCACCTTATTATTTGGGTTTGCAAGGCCAGGGCAGCAAAGAATGTGGTGGATATGAGTCTGAGCATTTGAAAGCCTCAAGTGCAAATCCTGTCACTTTCTAGCTAGAGAACCTCCACTCAGTCACTTAGCGTCTCTGAGCCTCGATTTCTGTCTTTGTAAAGTAAGGAAATTTTCACCTAAAACAAACAAGCCAATAAATAAAATGAATGAATGAGTGAATAAATAAATAAATCAGATTGGCACTCTCTTAACATTCAAGGAGACAGTGCCTCAGCAGGTGTACAGGTCCCTCAAAGGTTTGGGGCTTTTTTCCCCCCTCCAAACACTGTGACTACCATTCACTCAGAAGTCACTGCATAAATAGCAGTAGCAACATTTCTATAATGTGAAGCTGGTAGTCAAGGTTTTCTAAGGTGTACATAGTTAGAAGATGGAAGATAGAACTCTCTAATCCAGTGTGTTTTCCCCATAACTACGTTTTTTTCTATACTAAACAGCATAAAGATTTGATATAGTATCTAGCGATCGGTAAGATTTAAGGAAATTCTAGCATGTGGTCATAATGAGGTATTCCCATCATTACATTTCTATTGACAATAATGACTGTGCAAGCTTTTTATTTTTCCTCATTTAGACTTAAGAATTTCTCCAGGAACTATTCTCAGACCTCCTAGGGAGCAATGGGACGTTGGCAGCTCTCATGACCCCAGGAGTAGCAGGTGTGTACTTGGCCATTCCCAGGAAGGGCCTCAAATCCTTGCACACCAAACAAGGGTCCAAGTGTGGACCAAATGTTGGTGCCTTCCAGAGTTTGTATGTTGAAGGCTCAATGCCCACTGGGGCTGTATTTGGAGACCGGGCCTTTAAGGAGGTAACTAAGGTTAAATGAGATCATAAGGGTCAGGTTTAATCCAGTAGCATGTGTGTCCTTATATGAAGGGGAAAGGACACGAGAGATCTCACTGCTGCCCCACAGAGGAAAGGCCATGCGAGCACACGGTGTGCAGGAGGCTATCTGCAAGTCTTGAGACCCGCACTAGACATGGACTATGCCTGCGCTTTCATCTTGGACTTCTGCCCTCAGAAGGATGAGAAATAAGCAGCTGCTGTAGATGTCACCCAGTGTGTGGTACTTTGCCGTGGCAACCTGAACTGACTTGTCAACCTCCTCCTTTGTCCCGGGCCTTGTCTGCCCAGGCAGCTTTGTTCAGACCCACGCCTGCGTGATTCGAGTGCACAGGATGTGAGTTTACTCCACACTGTTCGGTGGCTGCTGTCTCCCAGGCAACCAGCCTTCCCCACCTCCATGCCCTTTCTCCTCAATGGGCTTCTTCACACCCTGCTTTGGGGCGGCATATCTTACACACAAATGTTTTCTAGGGACTTCTCGTCTTCAGTGTGACCTGCCTGGCTCTTTTCTGCCATGTTTGTATTTCAAAGCACAGTTAAATGCCGCAGTGGTGCTTTTACACGGCGCTGGTTGTTGCTGTCTGCCCACTCTGGGTGCCTGGCCTGCGAGGTGGATGGGTGGGCGGGTGAGTATGTGAATGATCCCTTCCCGCCTTAGCCTGGGCCCTCCAGGCTGGATTTCCTTGCTTGCCCTCCCCCAGAGCTGCCTTTCCCTCCTCACCCACCAGCCCATGCCAGGTCACCATCCCAGCCTGGGCTCAGCCCAGTTTCCATCTCACTCCCCTCTAGACCACCAGCCACTTGCAGATCACAGGTGCTGCTTTACCAGGGAACCATTTTTAGTACCTGCAGGCCTCTCTGTGATTCTCAGCATTAACCCCATGGACAGTTCTTCTCGGCCCCCCTATTTTATAGACTGTGGCTCACAAACCTCCTTGCCTAGAAGCAACTGGGAGAGGAAAGAGCTGGGATTTCTAGTGGACCTCCTGGTGATATTATGCATTTATCCCCCAGTCCCATCCTGGCCCAGCAATCAGGGTCTTAATTGCCTCAAGCACCATGGCTCCCTTTCTGTGTCCGACCACCCAGTGGCCCACTAGTATGAACCACATGTCCCACCACACGCCTGCACCAGAGCCCACACTTGGTGACCTGGATTATATAAGGAATGACTGAAGACACAGTGAATATTTAAATTTTTTTAAAAAATGTATTACATTAGAAGACACATTGCTAAGAACAATAGGATAAGTGTGTTTGAAGCAAGGGGGAAATTTTTAAGGGCGATTGATGGCAATGGGTCTTTTAAATTGAAACATTCACCATGTTTTATGATCACTCCTCGTTGGTCAACAATTGATGACATTTTTGTCAAATAAAAACATTACAGTGCTTCCTTGTCCACCTTATTCATCAGGTCTGGCACTGTGTGACTTCTGGCTCTTCTTCAAAGTCAATATGATCATGAAAGGTAAAGGTTTTGAAGGTAGTCACCCAGACCGTGCAACTGAAGACTTCGCAGAAGAGGACTTCCAGAACTGCTTCAGAAAGGGGCAAGAGCGATGGGCCAAATGTGTTCACAGCGAGTAGGAGTATTCTGAGGGGGGATTAATGGCAATGTATTTTTTACTGTAATAAATTTTTAAAACGAAAAAGAAATTAAGCATTCATCTTAATTTTTGATCATACCTCATATAAAGAAATGAACCATTTTTCCTAGCTCATCAAGTCCCAGAAAGCAGAGCATCTGTGTCTGGTTCATACCCCAAGACATGACTCCTAGCCTAGAATGAGACACCCTGGGGCTCCCTTCCCACCACAGGCCACTCCTGACTGTCCTGGCCCTGCTTCTAGCTGAGCACTGTTTGACCACTGACCCTGCTGTCGGAACTGGCTTTTGCCATGATTGCTGATATTTTTTCCCTTTTTTTCTCCAAATCAACATTAGCTCTGCTAGCTCCCTTCCCTTGCCTGATAAGGGTGGGGTACTGGCATCTGCCTGAACTTGGGGTGTGCTTTTCTAGCCTTGTCAGAGCAGCAGCTCCTATCTAGCTGTTGATGGGCCAGGAGCCAGACCCCAACAATGGAGGCCTTGTGAGCCAGCCCCAGGGGTGTGCTGGGAGCCCAACAATTTAGTGCACACACACACACAACTCTTCCTGGTGCCACCTTCTTATCTCCTGCCACCAAGCCCTGGTCAGCACCAGGGTTGTAACCCAACCCCCGTAATTGCATGTCCCAGATAGGGCTCTCCTGGGCTTGGGCCATGGTTAAACATTGACTTCAGATGCCCGGCAATCACCACTGACCACAGGCTATGCTGCAGGGGCTCTGGCGGGCTGTCTACCACTTCCTCCTCCTGGGCTTGCCTGGGCACTGGACAGGCGGGCTCGGCCTGCACCTGTGAGCCAGCGGGGTAGAGGGGCCCTAACCCAAGCCCTAGCCCTGAATGCTTTCCTCCCCTCACCCTCAGCCCCTTCCTCTCTCCCTAGCAGCCTCTTGCTCATCATCATTCTGCTTTTCTCCCTCCTCCTCGCTCCTGCGTTGTCTCAGGCCTCTCCCTACCCACCCAGGTGACCGCTCCCTTCCCATCGGCCTCTTTCTCCAGGATCTTCCATTAGGAGGGTTCCATGCTCCTAGGGCTCTGCTGTCTCTTCTGCACCCCTCTGACTCTGCCCTATCTGGGAAATTGAAGGTGTAGTGGGAGAAGCAGGGGACTCAAGACCCTGACCTCTTTCTGACTGGGCTCAGGTCAGGCTCTCTTTCTGGTGCCTGAGGGCGTGAGCAGCAGGCCTTGCTCCCTGCCTCACTGCTAGAGTCCCCTAGTTCTTTCTCCTGCCCTCTTCTGCACAAGGACATGTGGTGCTGTCCCTGAGGGCTTATGGCACATGCCCAGGGTTCATGTGTCACATATCCTGATGGGGTCTCTGTGCATTGGCACTGTGACTCCCCCAACACCCCCCTCTCCAGCTGCCCTCCCAGGTTTCCCTCAAAGGCTGTGGGTAGGCAATTTGTGGGCATCCTATAGAACCAAGGGCAACTCCTGTCTGCCAGCAAAGGGCTTCATCAGGCCCCCCAAACCACACACAGGACCACCATAGCCTGCTTTCCTTGAGGACTTCTCCTGCTTCATTCCTGGGGACAACCCTAGAAAGGATCCTGACCGCAGGGCCCCTGAGCCAGGGGTTGGCACCTTTGAAGAGTGCCCCAAGCAAAGAGGCATAAAACTTTAGAAATTCTCATTCCAGAGCCAACCCTTCACCTTTCTGAATGCACAGATGCAGCAGGCTGTGTCCCAGGAC
Source organism: Cuniculus paca (assembly GCA_004365215.1). Lineage (NCBI taxonomy): Eukaryota > Metazoa > Chordata > Mammalia > Rodentia > Cuniculidae > Cuniculus > Cuniculus paca. The sequence goes on from RJWT010007995.1 coordinate 20,633, forward strand.
CCACTTCCTACCTCAGGGACATTAGGCCTGAGTTGACATTCATGCTGGTATGAATACAGACCATGCCGAGATGACTCAAGGCCAAGTTGGAGTGACCCTGTGCAACTCACCTGATACCCCATTTCAGCACCCACTTAGAACTTTTATGATGTAAACTAAGGGTCACCAGCAGCAGGATGGGACCAGGGACACACAGACAGCCTCTGAACAAGAGAATAGTGACAGCAGGTAAGGCAATGATAGACTGATTGAGGCTGGTATTTTTGATCTCTAGTTTTCAAGGCTGATTGTTTTCCAGTTAGGTCTCAGTTTAGGGGAAATGCAGTGCTGGATGAGGTGTTTTTGACAAGCCACTTACTTCCTTAACCTTCCAGAGTCTCAGTTATCCCATCTATAAAATAGGTATCATAAAAGCTCATGATCACTAACGTTTTAAAGAAAAACACAAGAGAGATTGTGGAAGAACTTGCTCATAGAGGGGCCTGCTGAGGTGGCAGGCAGCTCTGCTGGTTGTTGCTGTGACAGAGGCCAAGTTGTATCATGACCATAACGTTAGGAGTGCTCATAGACAAGTGTATTACTCCTCTAACGTGTAGTGCTTTCTCTTCTCATCTTGGCCCTTCCTACCCCTCCACGAGCTCCAGGACTCTGCCCAACCACCCTCCAACCTATGCTCTTCAAAGCCAACACCTGGGCTAGTTAACCGGCCCAACCCCACACCACTAAATGGTCTCAAGATGAATCTTTCCCAGAATGCATCATGGGAAAAGCTGCTCCCTCTTCAGGGTCTTTAGGTCAGGTCAGGGGAGTTGGACTGTGCTGTGAGGTGGAGAGAGACTCCATGTTTAGGCATCTGTGGCTGTGCAACAAATGATCTTAAAACTCAGCTGCTTAAAAGAGCAATAAATAAGTATCATCTCACACTGTTTCTGGGGTCAGGAATTTAGGAGTGGCTTAGCTGATGGCTCTGCTCGGGGTCTCCCAGGAAGGTGCAACTAACACATCAGCCAGGGTGGCATCACTGAAGGCTCTGCTGTGGCGGGAGGGCTGGGTTCCAAGATGGCACACTCACATGCCTGCTAGGGCAGGAGGTCTCTGTTCCTGGCCCCTTGGGCTTTTCCATGGGTCTGCTTGAGCAACCTTGTGTTGTGCAGCTGGTTTTCCTCTGTGCTAGTGATCTGAGAGTGTAAACCAAATGCTGCAATGTCTTTTATTATGACCTAGCCTTGGACACTCTACATGGCCATTTCTATGGTAGTGTATTGTTTGAATAGGGCGGCCTGATTCAGTGTGGGAAAGGACTGCACAAAGGCATGAATCCGTAAACCTGGATCACTGGGGGACAATTTGGAGTCTGGCCATCACATCAGGAAAAGGATGCTAATGAGAAATAAAAAAAAAAAACCTATTTCAGTTCCAGGAAATGACAATCTGAGGGGGCTGGTGACCAGGAGGACATGGAGACAGGTGTCTCTACCCTGTGGATCACAGACATGACTCTGACAGTTTACTGCACGGCCCTTGGTGGCCCTGCCTGGGTCTGTTGTCCTCACCACTGGCCAGCAACAGATTTGCAACTAATTATGTAGAATTATGTTTGATGGGGATATGAGGCATCATTACCAGCTGGGCCGCTGGCCGAAATGCAGAGAGAGTTCTATCATTGTGGGTTTCAGTAGGAGAGAGAAATGTGACCTTGATACATGATGGCTTCCATGCAGGGCTTTCAGAAGGAAGAACACCCTCCCAAGGGGCAAGGGAGAGAGAGAAAAGATGGGCAAGAGTTCCACCTATCCATCCATCCATCCATCCATCCATCCATCCATCCATCCATCTAACCATTCATCTATCCAACCATCCATCCATCCAATCATCCATCTGCTCATTCCTTTTCCAAGTAACTACTGAGTGCCTTGTGTGTGTGTGTTTAGTTACTTTTCTCATTGCAGAGACAAAATACCCTACACCCAAAGTTAAAGGAAGGAAATGTTTATTTAGCTCACAGTTTGTGGAGATTTCAGCCCATACTCAGCAGTCTCCAAGGCAGGGTGGCATGGCAGAGGGGAGAAACAGTCTGTGGCAAAGCAGGGCAGGTAGAAGGGAGCAAAGTACCGAAGCAGCAAGCAGCGAGACAAGAGAAACTGCAATAACCAAGTCTGCCTTTATATCTCATCCAGGCTACCCACCCTTTGGGCAGTGCCACCAACACCATTAAGGATAGGGCACCCTTAATCCCAGCATCACATCCTTAATTCTCGCATCATACACCCTAGCTCCAGCCACCTCCCAAAAGCCCCCACCTATGACTGCATGAGGCTTCTTTGGGGGGGCGCATCTAGATACAAGCCATAACAGTGTGCCAGGTTAGATTAGCAAGAATAGAAATTAATGCAAAATATATTGGGTACTGATGGTCTATGTTGCAATGCCACTCATTGCATGTTCAAAGGGCAGCCTATCTTCTTGCTCCTGGGGGGAAGGTGGGCCATTATATGCAAAGTAGGGTAGTGTAGGGAGGGAGGGACAGCATGAATAGCAACCTGCCAGGTCAGGATCATTGCCTCAATCATGGTGAACTAGAAGTGGAAGCCATGCTCTTGTTCCACTGAGGAAGCTGGGGAGGGGACACCTTGGCTCCTGTAATCTCGTCACACCACCCACTTCTGCTCCTGGATCACTTGGAATGTGGCTCCATCTTGGCATCTGGAGAGCCAATGCTGTAACATCTCTACTACACTGTCAGGAAAAAGCTAGAGCTAAACCCTAGCTCTCTAGCCAGGCCATGGAAGACATGCGGTTGTCTCCCTCTCTTCCCTTACCTGGTAGAGGGCTTTCTTCAAGGGCGCCTTCTCTGATTTCTCTCTCAGGTGGAGTGCTGCCTTCCAAGGGCACAGCCCTCCATTCCAGGATAGGGGAGGGAACAGGGGCTGAAGTAGTCTTCAGGTGTGGGCGCTGTGATAAGTAACAGGTAAATTCTAATTGGGAGCTTACCTGATGAAAACGGGAATTGTAGCCTTTGCACTGGGATCCATTTGTTCCAGGTACACTTCAATCACCATGCTAGGCAGTCTCATTTGAGTTTCTAAAAGATGCCTCTCAATGTCGTGCAATAAAATAGAACACTAGTGAACAAAAACAAGGAAGACAGGAAGGAGGCCATTGGAATAGCACAGAAAAGACGTACTGGAAATGGAGAAAAAGGAACTGATCCAAGACACACAGGTATTAGAATCTGTAGGTAAAGATGAGGGCACTGGGTAGAGAGGGATAGAGGTGAGAAGATGACTCCCAGGGTTCTGACCTGAACAGCTGGGTACACGGAAGTGCCATTTACCATACCAGATGAGGCAAGACAACACATCCTCTGGCCTGGGAGGAGAATCAAGGGTTTAGCTGCAGACAAGTTAAATTGGAGATGTCCAGGAGACAATCCGCCATCAACATCTCTTCCCCTCTTTTTTTAGAAACAGAGCCCTACTTTTCCTTTCGGGCTCTGTCCATCCTCCACTGCAAAAGATCCTGGTCAGGTTGTCAATTAGACGGCCTCACTTCCCACAGCACACAGCAAGCATGATTCAGGATGGACAGTTAAGACCCGCCTGGCAGACTCTGTAGAACTGCAGGGTCATATGATAATTTTATGTTTAACTTCTTGAGAAATGGCCTGAATTTTTTGAAAATAGTTGCACCATTTTATATCACCTCCAGCAATATATGGGGTTTCCAAATTTTCCTGATTCTCTCCAACTCTTGTTATAATTTGCTTTTTTTAATTAGAGCCATCCTAGTAGGTATGGAGTGGTGTCTCATTGTGGTAAAGCTTTTCAGAGAAATGCCTTAAAATTTCTTTGCACATTTTCAAAGTTGGATTATTCATCTTCTTATTATTGAATTATAAAAGCTCTTTATGTATTCTGGGTGCAATCCTTTATCAGACACAGATTTGCAAATGTTTTCTCCCATTCCGTGGGTTAGCCTATCACTTTCTTGATGCTGTTCTTTGAAACACAAAGATTTGTTTTCTTGATAAAACCCAATTTAAATAGTTTTTTTCTTTTTTGGCTTGCATTTTTGGTATCAACTCAGGAATAACTGTATAACCCAAGTCTTATGGTTAATACATTGTGTCAACTTGAGAAGTTTAGAAGTTTAACTGAGAGACTCAGCAGGGAGCCAGGGTTCTTACTTTGTAAATATCCTCATCCTGTGCAAAGGAGGGCAAGGACATTTTTTGAGTGTTACACCCACCCCAAAGGTGAAGGGGATGTGGCCTGTGTACAATTTAAGGGTAGAGAAGAGGCTTGCCTTTGTCTCTTTTGCTCTGGCTGCTTCCTTGAAGTGTTGGCTCTGTGCCATGCCACCTTGCCTTGGAGCCAGCTGATTATGGACTGAAATCTCCAGAAACTGTAAGCTAAATAAACTTTTCCTTGCTTCATTTTGGTGTCAGGTGTTTGTCTCAGCAACGAAGAAAAAGTAACCAAGATAGAATTTGGTAACAGTGGAGTGGGGTCATTGCTGTGACTGTACCTGACCATGTGGTTCAAGAACCTTTGGAAATGGGTTGTGGGAAGAGTTTGGAAAGGTTCGGAGATGTCACCTGAAAGAGAAGCCCTGGAACAGCTTACGCTGTTCTGTAGGGGAGATTCTGGTCAGAGCTCAGGAGACCATAAGGCTGATAGAAAGTCTACTGGTAAAGACCAGGTTCAGGAGGTTTCTGCTGGGAAGAACTGCACTGGGTGTTGGACTCCAGTTGATGTATGTTATGGCTTGGCAGAAAGTTTGTCTGCATTTTATTCATGTCCAGAGACTGCCTGAGACTGAGATTAAGGATGGTGGACTGATTAATTTGGCAAAAGAAATATCAAGGCAGTCAAATGTTGAGGCTGTGGCATGGCTATTGTTGGGGGTTTTTAGCCAGATTTATATTGCAAATCAAGAGCACAGAGCCCAGCAGGGTGATTTGAAACCTGAGTTTGACCAGAAAGGATGCTCCAGTAAAGCCATGGACTGTAAAGATAAAGCTGAGACCTTGACTGCTGAGGAACAGAGAAATAGAAAAGATGACCTGAAGGCTGTGCAAAAAGCAGCAAATCTCCAACCTTTGCAGCTTCCAAACTGCAAAAGTGAAAGACTTTGCTTTGAGGAAAAAGCCTCAGAGCACCATGTTCCAGAATGGTGGCAGAGGCCCCAGGAGGTTCCAGAATGGCAGCAGCATAGAGAATCTGTTCCTCACAATCAGGTTCAGAGTGCCTAGCGATCCAGACACTCGACCCCTACAGCCAAGAGAGAAGAAAGTCTGGCTACTGCTCCAACTGGCAGCAGACCTTGGCATCATCTACATGGTGCTGGTTTTAGGTGCATGCAGAATGCACAAGTTCTGAGGTTGAAAAGGCTTCTACCCCGATTTCAGAAGGCCTGGGAGACCAGGCAGTGTGCCCCTGAGAGGGCAGTGTGTGAAACCGTAAGGATGAAGCCAAAGGTTCACTGGAGACCCCAAAAGTTTGCAAAAGCCAGGAACATGGGTCATCTAAGAAAACCTGCAATGGGGGAGCAGAGCCAACATAAGAGAGATGTGATGGGATCGGTGACCACTAGAAGTGCCATAGGGGTGGAACCACACAAGACCTTTGGAGCTCACAATTTGTCACAGATTGCTTCTAATGCTGGACAAGCAACTATAGGACTTAACATTCGCCCTGCTGGATTTCGGACTTGCTTTTTTCCCAATCCTTGGTACCCTCTTGTTTGTAACTTTTGGAATGAAAATGTTTATCCTGTACACTTGCATGTTGGAAGTGTTTAACTTTGTTTTCATTTGCACAGGAGCATGCAGCTAAGAGTTTGCCTTACATTTCAGAGACTTGCAACTTGGACTTTTCAGCAATGCTGAAACTGTTAGGACTTTGGCAACTCTTGCAGATGAACTAAATGCCTTTTGCATAAAGGGATGTGCGTGAGTCTTTGAGGGCCAAGGACAAAATATTGTGTTTCTAATGTAATGTTGATTGACTTACCACTGGTTCTTAAAGATTGTTAAAGTTGTATTATAATATTCAAGTTGCAAAATGGTAAGAATTAGCATGTCTTGGTACCTGGAGGCTGATTTAAAGAAATATGTCTGGTTGCCAAGTGGACAAGGGGTGGATTCTTATGGTTAATACATTGTGTCAGCTTGAGAAGTTTAGAAGTTTAACTGAGAGACTCAGCAGGGAGCCAGGGTTCTTACTTT
>RJWT010007996.1:0-26862 GCA_004365215.1 Cuniculus paca
CAGCTTTTAAATTCTATTCTTGAGTTGACTTTCTGTGGTCTTGATTATTACATGTCTGGGTGTAGATTTGTTTTGATTATGGCTAGCTGGCATTCTATATGCCTCACTTATTTGAATATCACTTTCTTTTTCTATGCTTGGGAAGTTCTCAGAAATTATTTCTCTAAATAGAGTACTGATGTCATTTTTCTTGACCCCTGCTTTTTCACTCACATTTTTAATTCTTAAGTTATACTTCTTTGAGTTATCTAGCATCTGTTGAATTATTACTTCCTGAGTCCTTGTTATTTTTAAGAGCTCTTTCCTTTTGCAATCACAAACTGCAAATCTGTCTTCAAGGCTTGCAAGTCTACCTTTGTTTCTGTCAGGTGATTTTGCCAGCTTTCAGTGGTTTTTAATTTTCTGGACATCTTTATGAATCTGTTTCATGCATTCTAAACCTCTTTTATACTGTTCTTTTATGGTTTCCCTCATTTTCCTATGCTCCTCTTGTGTCTTCTTTAGAGATGCTTAGTATTTCTTTTATTATGGTTTTCATTTCTTCTTTTACCTGGGATAGAATTTCTGTTTTAATTTCTCTTATAGCTTCATGTAGTTGTTTCTTCACTTCAGTTGACATCACTTCAGTCATTTCAGGTGTGCTATTCTCGATCTCCTCTGTGTTTACCTCTCATGGACTTGTGCTGCTTGGGTTGGATGCCAGAGATTGCCCTCTCCCTCTTAGTCTTTGCATATTCCTACACTGGAGTGTAGCTTGCCAGAGCCTGTGGATCTAAGCTGTTTAGGAACCTATGGCTAGTTGTCTGGAATGGGCATGGGAGCAGAACTTGGTCCAAGCAACTTCTGCTGGTCCGTCCACAACCTGTCACTGCTGGCAGAAGAGGGTAGCATTCTTTGCCCCAGGTGTAACCTGCCCAACTCCAAGATGGCACCTGGCCAATCACTCTCACCCCAGGGGGTTCGAATCCCCAGCACTCATCACCAGCCAGCACCATCTCTGCATCCACATCTCTTTCACCCCCATGCCTCTCTGAAGAGACCTCTGGGGTCAACCACAACTGCAACTGCAACCATGACTGTGACTGCAACCTTGACTGTGATTGCAATCATGTCTGCAGGCTCAAGAGCTCTTCTTGCAGGGTGGGTCTGGCTTCAGGGTAAGGCGCTGCCAGTCCCTACCATCTTCTTCACTTAAATTTTTCTTTTTATTCTCCTTGTGGGCTTCAATTCATATTTTAGATTCTTCTTGGGTCCAGGGGACCCACTTCCTTCCCTCTTGTCCTCTCCATAATGTTGTATTCCAGCATCTGAACTGTTTCTTTCAGACTGTTTACTCTGCTGTTTACTCTGCCATCTTTGATCGATCTGTCATGGGAGATTATTTTTAATCTGAGTTCCTTTACAGATTCATGGAGTTATTTCTTTACCTCCCATGTTGCTATCATTTCAAAAGTTTCAGGTGTATGGCTTATACTTTCTTCTATGTCCATGTGTCTTAGGCTTGTTTGGGATGGGCTGGATGTGTGAGATTGGATTTTGCCCTTTCGTTTTGTCATTTTCCTGTATTCCCCTGTGGCACCTGAATGCAAAATCTCAGTTATTTCCTGGGTTGAGTATGGCTGCCTGCACTGAAGGATGTTTCCCCAGTTGACAGGGGGTCATTAGGTAGGCCTTACCAGGTCCCTACAGGCACTAGAAGCCTCCCTAAGTTGGAGGAGTATGCTTGGCAGACCTTCAGCATGCCTCACTTTGTATGGCAAGGCTGCTTGAGGTTGCTGGGGCAGAGCCCCACAAGGTTTCATGTGTGGTCCCAATGCTGCATGGCTAGGTGAAATTTACTGTGCATGCCTTCAGTTCATGCCAGGCTCACCTCTGAGGCTGCACTGCTGCTTGGAGTTACCAGGTGGTCCTGGGCCAGACTCCAGGGCTGTTCCAAATCTCCCCAATTGGTTGGGAAGGCTGGGAGGGGCCCTACCAGGTTGCATGTAACATCTCGAGCCTCAGAGCTAGGTGGAGATGGCTGTGCGCACATTCAGCTCACATGTGGCCCACGGCCAAAGCTACACTGCTGCTTGGAGCAGCATCTATTATTTAGAGATGGGAATGGAAGAGTGTTGCTTCTTGGGAAATGTGCATGTTATTTGTCATTTGGCAAGTTCATCAGTCATGTGTCTCTACCAGACAACTTCTGTCTTTTCTAACTTTTTTTCTGTTGTGACAAGCCAGACACACAGGAGTTGTCTGTATTATAATTTTAAAAATAAGAGTAGTGCCCCTTTATCCGAGAGGCATATGATCTGATGTCACCAATGTATGCTTCCAACAGTGGATAATAATGAATCACATACAACATTTTATATACATATGTACCTATGAAAAAATTTAATTGATAAATTATGCACATGTGGAGATTCACAATAGTACTTAATACTGAAATGGTTATAATAAAACATGTAATTGGTGCCATGTGATTTCTCTGAATGTTGCCCCTGTTATTGTACTCATTCTTTATGTCAGGAAGTGACATCACACAAGAGCTATGTGATGAGAAATTGAGATAAATGGTGGAGCATAGTGGCATGAGGTTTAATTTTTCTACTGAGAAGGGCACATGATTTGAAGCTTGCCAATTGTTATTTCTGAAAAAAAAATTTTTTTTTTGTGGCACCAGGGATTGAACTCACGATCGTGCGCTTGACAGGCAGGCGCTTAGACCGCTGAGCTAGATCCCCAGCCCTGTTTTTGAGACAGGGTCTCACTATGCCATTCAGGCTGGCCTTGAGCTCACTTTGTAGCCCAGGCTGGTCTCAAACTCACAATGATCCACCTGTCTCAGCCTCCCGAGTGCTGGGATTACAGGCATGAGCCACCACGCCCGGCTCTGAAATTTTTAAGATTATTAGACTGCAAAACTGGCAGAATTAACATGTAGATAAAGAGGGACTATGATTGCCTTAGCTGGTGCTACACTACCCACTGGGTGCATAGGGTCAAAAATTGTCCCCAATCCCTGCAGCCCTGCATCTTAGTTTTTGGTGGGTGAAATCTGATGCTTCAGTTTTCACACACTGAACTCCTATGCTTGTGATCATCACATCATTGTGCAGCACACTGTGAATCTCCATTTCTGGGGTCACAATGTGTTCTCAGAGCCATCATTTGGGATTGTTTCTTGGAATCATGAAAATTATGTGTATTCTCTTTAGAAACATAGGAAAGATGCTGAAATCTTAGAAGTACATATTCAGGATGCTGCTATTTACAAGTGATTGACTTTACTGTTGGTATTCTGTTTAACTTTTACTTTTATAAAAATTAAAGAGCAATAATTGGAAAATGAGATAGCTATTTCACAGATGGAAATATAATGAAGAAATGTATGGAAGGAGGAGAAAGGGGATGGGTAGAAGAGTTTAGATGTGCTGTATACATGTGCCATGTTCTGACAACAAATATAAACATTATACACTGCAAACATGTATTAATAATATTATTAACATTAAAATTGACTTTTCACTTGTTCAAATTGTCACCTGCAAGACTTGGAGACATGTCATAAAACCTAGTAAAGCACACTTCTGTGTGTGTCTTTCTAGAGAAAACAATTGATTTGTGGGTCATTGATCTGAGTGGGAAGCAGCTGTCATGATAAAAATTGGTGTCATCCAAGATAACTGGGCATTGGTAGAACAAAAAAAAAAAAAACAAGTGGAAAGAAGAAGTTTCTGCATATTGAATTTTTTTTGTTTGTTTTGTTTTGAGACAGGGTCTTGCTATGTAATACAGGCTGCAGCAAACCTCCTGTCTCAGCTTCACGAGTGCTGGGATTATAGGTGTGCACAACTACACCTGGCTTGAATTTTCTTAAATAGGTGTGATTTATGGTATTGTCCTCATCCAAGCACATCAGACTTCAAAGTATTTAGTCTTTGAACACAGACCTTTATTAGTGGTTCCTTATAGGGCTTCAAAGTGTTCCTCCTTGGGTTGTGGTTGCATTATTGGTTTGTGTCAAGCTTCTAGCTTCATGTGCACAGTCAGTGGTTGTCTGGGTTTAAGCACTTAGGCACCCATTGCCACAGTATTCAGCTTCTGATTATACAAGGGAATTTAAAAAAATCTTTTATAACATGAGGAAAGTAGAAAAGGAAACTCTCATACACATGTAAATACATATGTTCCACTGTACTACACTAACAGTGTAGAACCCCAGAGAGAATACAGTGAAGTTGGTGTTGTGTACCTTGATAAAGTTGAAGTGGTTACAGATGTTCCATGAAGTAGAAATAAGACAAAGTAAAATACATTGAATATGCACTTAATACACCAAATGTAATGAACATGATAGCCATGCCCCTGCTATATTTACTTGCTAATCATGCTTATATTGAATAGAGCCTGTTTCATAACAAAATATAAAATGCCATATATCATTAATTAGAGTACACTGCAGAGTAACTTCTTGTTTATCCTGGGTATTTAGTGACAGAGAGCAGGGCTCACTGCTGCTGCCCAACAGAAAAAGTGAGTATTGCTATTGTAAACAGGAATATGTATGTATCACTGAAATATATACCATATTTTAGCTCTTTGGGGAAGATACAAGAGGAGGCACTACGTTGAATGGAATTTTTTTTTTTAGTTTTTTCAATACTTTCTATACTGATTTCCCTAGTGGTTGAACTAGTTTACATTTCCATCAGTGATGTTGAAGGTTCATTCCCCTTGCCCTCCCGGCAGCCACATGACTGTTTTTTGAGTTCCTAGTGATATGTGCTCTTTATGGAATGAAGATGCTGTTTCAATTTGCATTTCTCTATTGGGCAAAAATGATGAACATTTGTTCAGATATTTTATTGGCAATTTGTTCTTCTGAGAAGTATGTATTCATTTCACTTGCCTGATTTTTGCAGATATTAGTATTTGGAAGCATAGACAGAAAAGACTTTATTTCATAGGTCATTTCTTCACTGTTGTTTGCTTCTATATTTGTGAAGTTTTTGAATTTCATATAATTCTTTTTTGTGTCTTCTCATTTACTTTATTTTCTACCAAAAACTCCAGAAACAGAATTAAGAAAACTAATTTTTCATGTTTCTATATTCAAGGAATACCAGTCTTTTATTTTTATGTTCAAAAATATTTGTTTAATGGAGATTGGCAGAGTGGATGACATGAGAAAATTCTGATTTTTAAAAAGTTTAAAATAAACAGAAATAAAGCTAGTGACACTTCAAGAAAAGGTACATATGAAAAAAAATTTCCATATCATGCTATAGAGAAAAAGTGGGAAGAAATGGATAATAAAAACTGAAACACAATAGGCAAGAATCAAATACATCAACTTCTTTGAAGTCACCCAAGAAGGAACAGTATACATATTAAATTTTTTTTTTTTGGTACTGGGGATCGTACTCGTGGTCATATGCTTGCCAGACAGGTGCTTACACCACTGAGCTAAATCCCCAGCCCCTACATATTGAAATTTTACTGTTTAAAGAGTGTAGGGAGCCATTGAAGCTGAAAATCAACCACACCTGCAGGAGCTGGCCAGCAGGTCTAAGAACAAAGACTGCCCAGGGTGAGTTGCAAAGGAACTAACTCCAACCCCCAAAAATCAGGCCCTTAGGTTGCCATACATGAAGATTACTAGGCAATGGGGTGTCATGTGACATTCAGTTGCTAAAGTATAAACAAATGCCTCTACAATGAGGGGGCAGGTCCTTTCTTCCCATCTGGAGAGTAAGGGCTCCACCTGACCCCAGCTTTCATCTTTTTATTTTTCTCATCCTCTCACAGTCTTTCACCCCAGGAACCTCAAGAGCCAAGTAGGTCACTGCATATGGTGCCTGATCAGCAATAGGATAAGAGATAAGGGCGAGAGGACACTTCTCATGTGTGTGCAACAAGGGGGAGAAATGCATTGGTAATGGTCAACATTCATCACTGGAGTGTATTGATATTAGCTTCATTAGGTGTAAAGATTGGGGCATTGGAAAAAGAAGATTCTCTAGGGCCACAGTTATAAACGAGCTTGTGAGAAACAACAACAACAACAACAAAAAGAGGTGTATTGATTTCATCAGTTGTTTAATTATGGGACAAATTCTAAACACTCACAAATGTATAAAGAATTGTTTGTTGTATGCTTGATTCCAGTAGTTACATTCCTTTTGTGGATCTGGATTAGACAGGGTCTTAATAATTATAAGCTTATTGAGACAATCACAAAGGAATTGGCTCTGGGCAATATTTTAAAATCAAGTCCCAAGTAGGAAAAAGATGGCAGAGTAACAGGAACTCCAATACAGTCTAAGCATTCTAACCTTGCTCAATTAGATAAGAAAGGAGCAGTGGAGGATAACTTTTCCTTGCAAGAGAACAGCTTTGCTGCAAATTCCATTTTACAACACCTGATATCTTTTTGTTGTTGTTGTTATGAGCAGGATATATTTATTGAGAGAAAGAAAGCTTCTGCCCAAGAGAGAGACAAAAGGGGTCCTGAGTGGGTTGCCCAACACCTGATATCTTTGAGTCACAAGAAGCAATTTCCAGCTTCTCAGCTCAGAGAAATTTTGCTGACTCACAGATTGGAACTTCTGCCTTCTTTCTCTCTCCCTTGCAAATGGTGCTAAAAGAAGCCAGACAGGCAGGGGAGTACATGGAGAATTTTCAACATATCCTGTTACTGAATTTCAACTCTCCAATAATCTGGGACAAATTTTATGACTTCATGAAGTGGTACCTTTTGAGTCACTAAAAGAATTAAAACAAGCTACTGTCATCTATGGCCCTATAGCTCCATTTACCTTGGGTTTCATAGAGCTCCTAGAACAGCAAGTTATCTCTCCAAATGATTGAAAAGGAATAGCTAAAGCATGTTTAAGTTATTTGTTGTGCAAAGGAAAGTTTTTTGAATTGTGTGCAGATCAGGTCTTGTGCAATGTTGCTCAGAACAAAGCTATTTCAAAAGATATATTAATCAGAAAAGGTGACTTTGCCACTACAGGCAGTCAACTTGCTTTTGATATGCAAATATATGATCAAATTAGAAGATCATATACTAGAAGCCACAAGAGCCTGGAGGGAGCTCCCTTCAAGGGGTGAGATATCCCTGGATTTGACTTCTATTCATCAGGTTCTGGACGAACAACTTCAGGATTTCACAGCACACTTACTGCAAGCTAAAGAAAGAACTGTAAGTCACAAAGAAGCTAGTAAGTTAATATCTCAACAGCTGGCTTTTGAAAATGCAAATAAATGGTATAAAGAAGCTTTAGGGGCTCACAAAAAGTGAGCTATGCTGTGTGATGATTCTGATTTGTGAAGATATTGGGCCCTCATATGCACAGGGGCTGCCTTGGGCAGCAGCTATCACTCAGATCATTAATTCACAGCCTAAAGGAAAGGGAAAGAACAAGGGTACTTGTTTTTGTTGTGTAGGTGAGGAACATTTCACTCAAAATTGTCCTGCTGCTGCACCTGTGGTGGCAGCACAACCATTACCTGTCTCTTCAACAAAACTTTCTAGTATCTGTACAAAGTGACAAGAAGGATATCATTGGGAAAGTGAGTGAGATTCAAAATAGACGTGAAAGGCTGGCCCTCTCCAGGAAACTTCCAGTGGGGACTGCATCAGTGGGGACTTCCAGTGGGGACTTCCACCAAACAATGGGGGCACTTTCCTCAATTCCTCCACAGCCCCACCCTCTGCCACCAAGCACATTTTTACCTCTGATGAGCAACAAAAGACAACAGAGGCTTGGACCTCAGTCACTCCTCCAGATTTATACTAACTCCTGAAATGGGACCTCTAGAGTATTCCTACTGGAGTCTATAGGCCTTTGCTGAAAGGAACAGTGGGACTTGTACTAGGCCACAGGAGTCTCACTTTAAAAGGTCTTCAGGTTTTTCCAGGTGTCATCGATGCTGATTATACAGGGGAAATCAAGGTTCAATCTACTCAAAACACTGTTCAAATCACCCGCAGATTCTCATACTGCTCAACTGATTATTCTTCCCTTGACAAAAATTGGAAAATCTATAAATAAGGAAAGGGGATTCAAGGGTTTTGGGTCTTCTGATACTTATTAGGTTCAACAGATTAAGCAGGATTGCTCCAAGATAAAATTGATAATTGAAGGAAAAGCATTTAAAGGGCTTTTAGACACAGGAACAGATGTTTCAGTTATTGCCAAACACCATTGGCCTATGGTATGGTCATTGGATGTGGCAACTACAGATCTACAAGGTGTGGGCAGTGTTTCTTACCCTAGTAGAAGTGCTAAATCATTAATCTGAAGGGATGCAGGTTATTCTGGATATTTCTCACTTTATGTCCTCCCCCATATACCAACCAATTTATTAGATCACGATGTATTACAAGATATGGAGGGAATTTCTGGCTAGCCCTAACTCCTTGGTGACTCATCAGATGTTACAACAAGGTTTTCCCCCCACTCAAAGGCTTGATAAATATAATCAGGGAAGGAGAGAACCCCTCACTCAGAAGCTTGTAGCAGCTCATATGCTGGTTAATAAACATGATGGTGTAACACCTAAAACCTTCCAACAGCCATTGGAATATCCCAATTTTTATAATAAAAAAGAAGTCAGGAAAAGAGAGATTATTACAAGATTCACAGGCTGCTTATCAAACCATGGAACCTAAGGGAGCACTTAACTAAGATGGCCCAGTCCCATAGCTATTCCTTTGCATTTTTCTCTCATGGTGATTGATATAAAAGACTGCTCTTTTACTATTCTCTTTCATCCTCAAGATAAAAAATGTTTTGCCTTTAGTCTACCCTCTATTAATCATCAGGTACCTTTTTCATATTTGGGTTACCTCTACCAGCAAAGACATATGGTACTCAAAACTGTTCAAATTAATCATCTTGCAACCTTATCTGATTTTCAGACCTTACTCGGCTCCACCCAGCTCTTAAGATAACAATTCATGATTTAGGTCCTCTCTTTGACATTAAGGGTGACCCAGCCGCCACATCTCCAGGGATACTTATGTCAGAGGATAAAGCTTCCTTGGATAAAGTTCATCTGGCTCTCTCTAATGTCCAACTTTCTAGAGTTGACCCATCTTTGCCAATGTTATTTTCCCAACTCAACAAATGCCCTCTGGGGTCCTTTGGCAATCTCAGGAGCCTTTACAAAGGCTACATTTGCCACATACTTCACACAAAACTATTATTCCCTTTTATGAGGTTGTGGCTGTGGCAGAAGTCACATGTGGGCAAACACATGCTGTTCAGCTCTTTGGTCATGAGGTGCAAATTATCATTGTTCCCTTTTCTTCTGTTCAACAACAGTGGCTATGGCAGTTTTCGTCCTCTTGGAAATCTGCATTGGCTAACTTCCCTGTTGATACTGATTGTCATTATCCTTCAGATAAATTAATTCAATTTGCTTCCCTCACAGTCTTTGTCTTTCCTTCAAAAATAAGTTTGGTCCCCATAGCAGGAGGTGTCTCCATTTTCACAGATGGGTCATCTTCAAGCAGGGGAAGGTTATATAATGGCTTCCTCTTCCTGAATACAGGATATGAGTTTCTCCTCAGCATGAAACACTAATCCCTGAGGGTTACATGTCAATCATCTCTGGCAAATGGATGTTACTCACATGTCTGAGTTTGGTTCTCTATGCTGGGTCCATGTTTCAGTGGCCATTTTCTAGGAATTTATCTTTGCTTCTGCTCACACTGAAGTGGCTAAACATGTCATTACTTATTGCTTGGATGCCTTTACTGCCCTTTGCTGCCCATGGGCACTTAAGACTGATGATGCCCCATCCCTAGTGCTGCCTTCCAAACATTTTGTAGAACTTTTCATGTGTCTTTACCACAGAAATTCCTTGTGATCCTCAGGTCTAAAAATTGTTAAACATGCTCACAATTTAAATTACAACAACAAAAGGGTGAGTTCACCTCATAACACACTTCACTTGGCGGTATATACTATTAACTTTAAAATTCTCTTAAAGACAGAACTATCACAACAGAAAGACAATGTGATCAGGTAAAGGCTAAAAAGAGTCCTTTGGAAAGATCTTCATACTAGAGAATAAAAGCACCCAGTGCAGTGCTAATTTGGGGTCAAGGGCATGCTTGTGTTTTTCCAGGAAATGCTGAACAGCCTATTTGGGTACCAGACCATGTTGTCCAGTTGTATCATGGACCCAAACCCAGTTTCTCTCAAGAAACTGATGCTTAGTCCTATGACAGTGATACCTCAGCGAACACGCCACAATTGATAGGAAAGGATGAAGCTAGAACCAACCTTAATTGATCCAGGATTCCCAGGAGATGGCAACCAGAAACAAAAACCAAAGGTCTAAAGTATATAGATACTGATATAGAGAGGTCTGATAACCAAATATAGAGATAACCACACTGAAAGTTACAAGAAAGAAGGGGACATAAGTTACTAGTATTCTTAAAATAAAATACAAAGCTACATGTTAATTATAGATAAGAGATTGTCCTTTCCAAATTCTTTTTACAAGAGATCTCTCATATTGACCTACAACAAAAATCTGACTTGTCGATTTAAAATTATAACTTCCAGGCTGGGGATTTAGCTCAGTGGCTTAAATTCCTGCCTGGCAAGCATGAGGTCATGAGTTCGATCCCTGGTACCAACAACAAAAAACAAAAAAAAAGTTGTAACTTCTAAAATTATAAAAGTTATTGTAATTCAATTTGGTTAAGAATATATTTGAGTGCACTCTATTGTAAGATGCTTGTCTGCCTGTGCATCTGTTTTGTCCAGTCTGTCAAGCTGTTGTTGGGAGTCAACTGAGCTAGTGATTGCTCACATTTGTGGGGCTGAAAGCACAAGTGGCAGAACAGGAGTGCCCAAGGGCATGGAGCATCTGAGAAACACTGAGGGCATGGAGCGCTGGAGGTGAACAGGTGTTCCAGCCCTGAAATCACAGGGTGTATGCTTAGAGCTCTCTGCAGACACCAACAAACTGTGTACTTGTTTCTTTGTCTTGTCATATCCATGAACAGTTGTTCCTTTTTATTTGAGCTCAATAATTTTTTTCTTTTGCATTTTAGATAATTTGATCAAAGTTTAATTGGGGTTATGGATTTAATAAGTATCCTTTCATCTGGATTTCCAGCTAGTCAAAATAATGCCAAAACTGATTGCATGAATATAATGTATTATTGTTTATTATGACTTGAGAGTCTCTCATTGTTCAAAAATAATGTGTTAAATGTTGTGACTGGGTTTTCATAAGTCATCAAAAATTGTTAAGATAATTAAAAATCCCTTAGGGTGGGGGAGATTATTGGACAGGACTCCAATTGATGAATAAGAAAGCTGCTGCCTGGTAACATTAACTAGTTCTTGTTCATTGATTGGAGGCTCCAATGATCTCCATAGCCTTATGGGAGACACTGCAACTAAAGTTGTTAAAATATATTATTGTAATATGCTCACATTGGTCATTGTCAAAAGATTAAAATTTCCAGATAATAAAGTTTTTGATTTAAAGATGCTCTGAAAGAAAGTTTTTTATATGGCTATGACAAGTGATTATTATTAACCTCATGGTGTATAATGTATTCACGCCTCCAGATGTATAGGTTTTCCAAAATGTAAAACAGGGATTGTTTATGGTGACAGAATTTTGTTTCAGATTCAGCCCACTGCCTTTAACAAAAACTTAAGAGATGTACATCCCACTAAAGGTAAACAAATTAGATAAAAACTTATGTATTAGAGATGACTAAAAGGGGGTATTTTATGTCAAAAAAATGCAAATTCTGGTGTTACAAAATGTCATGATTGTCATGCTATGAGATTATGTATGATTTGATTTCTAATTTTCTGTGTAAAATATGTACCTTTGTTAACATTCTATAGGTATTCAAATGTCAAATCATCCATGGTTAGTAGGAAATAATGGTTCCATTTTATGTTCCAGGGTGTTTGATATTTAGATAATAATGTTAAGCTTATTGCCTCTACTACATTGTACTGTCATCAATCTTTTCTTCCGGATGTTCAACGATTGAGGTTTGGAGACCAAAAACTAGAGTTAGATGGGCTAAGAGGATAGCCAATATTTTGGCCATAGCCCTCTGAGGTCAGTGAGGACCCAGGACATAAGAGAACCTCTGCTGCACCATCCCATACTCAGTGAGTCCCTGGTCTTCTGATCAAGCTTTTGAGACCTCAGAGGAAAGTCATCATTGGTGTGTAGTGTGCCTAAGGAGAGTCACCAGGAGAAAAAGATCTCCTGAACTTTCACAGAAAGCAGCCTGGTCAAGCAGTGGCTATAACTCATTCAGTGGCTGTGACACTGACAGAAGATCTAAGAGGTGCTATGCATGGTTCCAAAGTATTCCTGAAGAGTCATAACTAACCTTGACAGATAGCAAGAGACTGATTATATTTAATACAGGCCTCACCTTAGCTTGGTCTTGAACAGTGGTAGCAAAGTACAATTTCAAGAGGTGTAATACAATGGCATAGTAAATGTTAGCTGTACAAGAAACTCAAATCACTAACATCTTCTGACAATTGCTAGCTACACTGGTAACTGACTACTATTACAGATTAATTGAACTGTACAGGGTTTCAACTGCTAAATGCAGGGACTTAAAATCCTTGGACCAGAAATCTTTAGCCTAAATGAACAAGTTCACAAAATGAAAAGGATTCAAGAATAAGATGATCTTCTATAGAGTTCTCCAAACATGGCTCCTCCAACTTCAACTGACCACCCATTGCTTGCAAATACAAAAAAGAGGGATATGTAGGGAGTCACTGAAGCTGGAAATTGACCACATCTGTTGGAGCCAGTCATCTAGGTCCAAGAACAAAGACTGCCTGGGGTGAGTCGCAAAAGAAGTAACTCCAACCCCCAAAACATCAGGGCCTTAGGTTGTCATACATGCAGATTACTAGGCAACTGGGTGTCATGTGACATTAGGTTGCTAAATGTATAAACGCACCTACAGTGAGGGGCAGTTCCTTTCTTTCCATCCAGAGTAAGGGCTCCACCTGACCCCATCTTTCATCTTTTTTTTTTTATGATCCTCTCATGGTTCTTCACCCCAGGAACCTCAAGAGCCAAGTGGATCACAGCAAAAGAAAATGTAAAAAAGTAGTAACTTTTGTTAGTATAAAAGCAGCCACTGAATACATAAAAGACTTTACTCTGGCCACAAAGAAACTTTGATTGAAATAAAAGAGATTCATGAAGAAGATGATCGGAAGCCAGACCTGGTGGTGCACGCCTTTAATCCCAGCACTCAAGAGGCTGAGACAGGATCATTGAGAGTTTGAGACCAGCCTGGGATACAAAGTGAGCTCAAGGCCAGCCTGAACGGCATAGCAAGACCGTCTCAAAAAGACAGGGGCTGGGATTTAGCTCAGTGGCGTAAGCGCCTACCTGGCAAGCATGAGGTCGTGAGTTTGATCCCCAGTGCTGGGAGACGATTGGAGAGGTAAAAGAAAACTATTTTCTCAAAATATGTACTCCAAATCTGTTAAGCCCATAGTTGATCACAGAGAACTATGGATGAAAAGAAATGTCTGTCTTATTCTGTTTGTTTTCATCTATGAAGCCGGCATATATATGGCTGCTGTACAACTATTACATGAAAAGATTATTTCCTGAGCAACAGAATCATGATTTGCAATATATATATATATATATATATATATATATATATATATACATATTTTATCTCATCCTAGGTTATATTCTTAGACAAAAGTTTTTTCCTTAAGCTTAAAGTGCAGATAAAGAGAACTATTTCAGTTTGCTAAGAAATTTACCTAAGTTGCCTCCAACCCAGGCCTTGAAGTCATGATCACCCTGTCTCACTCAGCCTCTTCTGATGTTGGGACTAAAGGAATGCACCACTGCATTTGGTTTAGACCTTTATACATTAAACAAGAAAACGGAAAATATCGATGTTTGGTTTTTTTTTTTGCAGCTGGGACCGAACTCGTTACTTTGTGCTTGACAGGCAGGCACTTATGCTGTTGACCTAGTCCTGGGCTCAAAACACCAATGTGTAATGGTTTGTATTAAAATAATTTCAGCACTAGGGAGTAAAGCTAGGAATCTGCAGAACTTCAACATGTGTTTTGAGATAGGATCTTACTAAGTTTAATAGGCTGACCTCAAGTTTGCTCTTCTCATCTTCGCCTCCTGAGTTGCTGTGATTACACAAATACATCACCAGGCCTAGTAAGATGTTTTTCATGATAAAATAATAGAAAGTAAATGTGTTCAGGATAAACATCTTATGATTTCAATATTCCATTATGATCTGGAATAGCAACACACACTACGTATCTTCCTGGTCATGGTAAGAAGTAGAAATTTGCTGCAGGGAAGTTGGGCACATTCTGTAGGGTGTAAAAATTGACACTGTACTCTGCAGTGTATTATATTCCATGAATTGTATCAGATATTTCAGAAATTGTATTACACAACAGATAATTTATATGTCTAAGCATAATTAAGACTAGGGCAACCTATAATGTTCCCTTCATTATGGATATTTCAAAATGAATTGCTCACTCATGTTTTCATGATACCAAGAATTAACAACAATGTACACCCATCAGAAATTGAGCAGTTTTTGTATAAAACATTTGACAAAGCATTTCAATGTTGAAAAGCTATTTAAAACTACAGGTCAAAGGAAACAAACAAGGACTCAGGGACACAATTTGGGCCAGTCTATGTGTTTGAGGACATTTGTCACATCAAGTATCAGACAGTTGTCCTTATGAGTAATGAAAAATGGCATTCGATAAATTTATCTCTAAAGTTGGTAAACAACACAATCTGAATAATTTTACAAAGCCGATACCTCTCATGAGTTGTTTCCCTTCATATCATTATTTCAGCTTATTAGGTAAAAATAATAATGATGGCTGGCTGTGGTGGTGGATGCCTGTAATCTAAGCATTTGGGAGGCTGACACAGGATTGCCATGAGTTTGAGGCCAGTTTGGACTACATAGTGAATGAAGCCAGTTTGGACTACATAGTGAGTTCAAAACCACTACTACACAATGAGACCTTGAACCACACAATGAGACCTTGTCTCAAAAAATATTATAATTAATGATTACCAAAGATAGAATGGAATCTCAATATTAGGGAATAAAAGCATTTGCCTCATTACATTGAATAGCAATCATTCTCCCCAAACATCTCCACTGCTGAGAAAAACTCCTTTAAAAGTGTTATTGAAAGATCATACTATCACTTTTAATTTTGAAGAGATTACTATGATTCATAATGTCCTTTTGAAGACAAGTTATGGTCCTTATGGTTTGTGGCAATGAGAAACTCACAGTGGTTTGGGCTATTTTTGGTACATACGGTGGAAAATTACCACCAAATTAAAAAATCATTGCAATATAAACAAGAAAAGCACAATTTTGGTGGTAAGAAAAAAAATTACATGTAAATGATAACATTGGCTCTAATATGACAAACAGGCAAAATTAAGTACATGATGTAATATACAGTATTGGAATATAAGCAGGTATGTTGTCTTGATATGAGAAACATAACATGCTAATCTATAAGTTTTGTGAAAACAAATCAACTTTGTCATACACATGTTCACAAGGCTCTGAAAATATATATCTTAATATAAAATATAGCATCAAATCCAAAAATATCATGTTACACAGAATATACATACCAAAAATTTAAAACAAAGGTAGTGACAAAATCCTAACAATTAACAAAAAGCAATTAAAAAAATTTTTTTTTTTTTTTTTTTTTTTGCGGCACTGGGGATTGAACTCAGGACCTCGCGCTTGCCAGGCAGGCGCTTAGACCGCTGAGCTAGATCCCCAGCCCTGTTTTTGAGACAGGGTCTCACTATGCCGTTCAGGCTGGCCTTGAGCTCACTTTGTAGCCCAGGCTGGTCTGGAACTCACAACGATCCGCCTGTCTCAGCCTCCCGAGTGCTGGGATTAAAGGCGTGAGCCACCACGCCCGGCTCAGCAATTAATATTTTTAGTAACCTCTACCTCCCAACTGTCAAGGCTAAAACAAAAACTAGATAAACATTAACTCTACTGGAAAGTAAAAAATACATTTCAACTCACCATACTTAATTAAAAGACAGTATCTATGAAGCTCAAAGACACAAACACAAAAATGTCAACTCATTTTTATATGAAAAACTGCAGATACACAATTGAGATACTTAAAGTGATTTACTGAAAAACACAATGTATATACTTTAGGATATCTTTATCTGGGATTGTATTTTCAAGAAATATTGAAATCAAGCTTTTGGTATTTATTATTCCTACAGATCTCCACTACATGAGAAATTTTCACAGGAGTTTGAAAATAGGCTTACATACAAAATTTCTCCACAGTGAGACTTCTTTCATGTATTTGACAATACATGTGTGTACCCAAAGCATTCCCACATTGCTTAAATACATAGGATTTCTCATTGTGAGTTTTAAGTCTGGCAAATACCATGAATGCTGGAAGTTTTCCCACATTGCCTACATATATAGAATTAATGCCGAGTATGAGTCCTTTCATGACTTTTACAACAGCGTTGTGTACTAAAAGCTGTGCCACATTGCTTACATACGTAGGGTTTGAGTTTCTCCCTGGCATTACTTCTTTCATGTGCTTGAAAAGTACTCTTTCTCATGAAAACTTTCCCATATTGCTTATGTACATAAGGTTTTTCCCCAGTGTGAGTTCTTTCATGTCGTTTACAATGATGACGCCTACTGAAAGCTTTCCCACATTGCTTACATACATAGGGTTTTCCCCCAGTATGAAGTCTTTCATGTCTTTTACAATCACCTTTTGTACTAAAAGCTTTCCCACACTGCTTACACACATAGGGTTTCTCCCCAGTGTGAATTCTTTCATGTATTCTACAACCACCTGGTGTACTAAAAGCTTTCCCACATTGCTTACAAACATACGGTTTCTCCCCAGTGTGAATTCGTTCATGTATTTTACAACCACTGTTCGTGCTGAAAGCTTTTCCACACTGTTTACATACATACGGTTTCTCCCCTGTGTGAATTCTTTCATGCATTATACAATTACCTTGTGTGCTGAAAGCTTTCCCACATTGCTTACATACATAGGGTTTCTCCCCATTGTGAGTTCTTTCATGTTTTTGATGATCACCATGTGTGCTGAAAGCTTTCCCACATTGCTTACACACATAGGGTCTGGGTTTCTCCCAGGTGTGACTTCTTTCATGTGTTTGACAATTATAGGATCTGCTGAAAGCTTTCCCACATTGCTTACATACATAGGGTTTCTTCCCACTGTGAGTTCTTTCATGTTGTTTACAATGTTCACGCCTACTGAAAGCTTTCCCACATTGCCTACATTCATAGGGTTTCTCCCCAGTATGAATTCTTTCATGTATTTGGCAATTACTATGTGTGCTGAAAGCTTTCCCACATTGTCTGCACACATAGGGTTTCTCCCCAGTATGAGTTCTTTCATGTTTTTGACAATTACCATGTGTGCTAAAAGCTTTCCCACACTGCTTACATACATAGGGTTTCTCCCCAGTGTGATTTCTTTCATGTTGTTTACAATGTTGACGCCTACTGAAAGTTTTCCCACACTGCTTACATACATAAGGTTTTCCCTCATTGTGATTTGTTTCACGAATCTGAACATCATTGGGAATGCTGGAGAATTTCAAATTTTTCTTACATACAAAGGTCTCTTTAAGGTGAGTTTTTTCACTAAGATCAGAGTAGGATTTCCCATACAGACCATATTCATAGGGTTTCTCTCCAGTCTTTGTCCTTGCATCCTTCTGAAAGGAGTGGAAATCACTGCAGGTTCTTCCATGTTTATTACACTTACACATCTCTTCTGATTTCATGTACTCAGATGACTTAAGTACAGAGTGAGCTATCATGGGCACATTTAGTGACAAAGGCCCAATCAAGGACTTTCTACAAGTGAGGCCTTCAGCTGGCTTTAAACCAGCTTGTTTCATGTCCATATTAGCATCTGGAGTCCAAAAGAGTATTTCTTCATGTTGAGTCCAACCTTTATTTTGACAGTATATCTTTACCTCTTCATTTCTGTAAACAACAATAACAACTAAATAGTTTCAATGAAATGTCTCAATATTAATGATTTACCACAAGTTCTGGTTTGATGCCTCCTAAGAAATTCTGACAATGAATAAACCGAATGCTCTGGAGGATGCCTTCAAAATGGCCATTTCCAAGAGTGACATTCATTTGGGAATTTTTAAATTTGGTATATTTTGGAATACAGAAGGGTTAGTTTCACTTTGGGAAATTGGTATATACATGTGGCACATATTGATCATTTTGATACCTTTCCCCCATCACTCTTCTCCTTTACCCTGTTTGTCTTCCCCATTTCAAAAATGTCAGCCTTTCCTTTTTAAATTGGTTTGTCTTTTTCTTGCCTCTTTATTTTACTAATTTATATTTTCAGTTTCTCATGTAAGTGACTATGTGACATTTCATTTTCTATGCCTGACTTATTTCACTACACAATATAGAGTGAAGACCACTCATTTCTATTGGCAAATGATGGTATCATTCATCTTTATGGCTGACTATATAGCACATTTTTTTTCTTTTTCTTTTGTTTTCGGTGCTAGGAGTTAAACACAGGTCTTAGCACTTGTAATGGTTGATATACTGTGTCTATTTGAGAAGTTTAACTAAGTGACTCAGCAGGGGGCCAGGGTCCTTACTTTGTAAACATGCAGAGCCTGTGCAAGAGGGGGGCATGGAGATGGTCTGAGGGCTAGGCTTACTCTAGCAGGTGGCAGCCTGCTTACAATAGAAGGGAGGAAAAGAGGACTGCTCTTGCCCCCACTTTTGCTCTTGTTGCTTTTCCTGTCTTCTGCCGCCCTAAAGTGATGCCCATGTGCCATGCCACCCTGCCTTGAAGCCAGCTGATTATGGACTGAAACCTTCACAAACTGTGAGCTAAACAAACCTCTTCTTCCTTCGTTTTGGCTGTCAGGTATTTTGTCTTAACATCAACAGAAAAGTAACTAAAACAGCAGTGAATTACATCACCAGTTTTTTAATTTCTTAATCTGAAAGAGATTCTCATTAATGATTAAGTTGCTCACGCTGAACTTCTTTTTGGCATTCTGCTGAATCAGTTTCCCAGAGTGCTAAGAATGTCCCATCACACTGAACCTGTCAAAATTTTTCTTTATTTATTCATCCAATGATGGATACCTAGGTTGATTCCAGGGCTTAGCTGTTATAAATTGTCCTGATTTGAGTATGCATAAGCATGTATCACTATAATATGATGATTTTAACTCTTCTGGGACTACACCCAAGAGTGGCAATCTTGAATCAAATGGAACTTCTATTTGTATTTTCTGAGATGTCTGTATACTGATTATCATAATGGCTATACTTAACATTCCCATCAACAATGTTGGAGGGTGCCCACCAGCAATGATGTAGTGCCTTCTAAGAATTTTTAAAAATTAATGGACTCAATTCTCTGGAGAGTGGTTTGTAAGCACTTGATATTACAATACTGGTATTCATTTATACTTTGAATACTGCTTCGAGGTTAGCTTTTTTTTTTTTTCTTGAGACAGGGTCTCACTGTGTAGTTCAGGCTGGCCTCAAACTTGTGGTGATCCCCCTTCCTTAGCCTCCTGAGTGCTGGAATCACAGGCATGTACTACCACACATGGTCTAAGGTTAGCAATTTTTTAGATACTAAATGTCTCATACTCACATATAATCAGAGATATCCTGAAGTTGAGTTTCTGTCAAAATTCAAAATTCATTTTTCATATATACCTGTATATAATACCTAAATGCAATTTCATACATTTTCATGAAGGTGATCATGAAAGAACATTTCTTATATGTCAGATAGTGTCACTTGTTGCATGATATCAGTACTAACTCAGTTTCCTACTTTGGAATATTTCTATATTTGGTTGTCAGATTATACATACTAAAACTATATACATTTTAAAGAATATTTGTGAGGCTAAATAAATTTGAGGGCTGGAGATGTGGCTCAGCAGCAGAACTCTTGCCTTGCATGCACAAGGCCCTGGGTTTGATTCCCAGCACCACAAAAAATACATACATACATAAATAAATAAAAACATGGCCACATTTTCCTGGTTGTGGTATTTCTGTTCGCACACTAACTCTTCAGTAACATTCCTGTTCTTCTGAGTGCAAATTACCTTAGATTTCTCCAGTAATTTTTGTATTCTTCTTCAACTTCCTGGTTACCCCGGGCTCTTCCTGAATTACAGACACAGAAATATAAGGAGACACTATATTATTACATAAAAATGAATAGATTCCAGTAGATTCATAGTATGATGTAACCAGGTCTGAAATATTCTTCAAAATGCTTATGCATTCTATATAATGAAACTGCATGATGAGCAACAACGTTCTCCGATTGTATAAATGAGAAAGTGATGGCTTCCTTACCTATAGCAGCCATGTTCCTAAAAATTTCCCTCATGACATCTCTGTAGAGCTTCTTCTGGGATGGATTCAGCAAGGCCCACTCCTCCATGGTGAAGTTCACAGCCACATCCTGAGAGGTCACTGCCTCCTAAATAACCACACATATATTTCTTGAAGGAAGGTTGAGACTTACAGACTGGGATATCTCAATTACTCTTGTAAAAAGTTGAATTGAGAGCCAGGTTTGGTGGTGGATGTCCATAATCCCATCACTCAGGAGGCTGAGGAAGGAGGACTGGCATAAGTTTGAGACTAGTACAGGTTACACAGTAAGTTAAAGGCCAGCTTGAACTACATAGTGAGGTCCTGTCTCAAAAACAAAAACAAAAAACCCAAAACAACAAAGCTGAATCTTTCATATATTAACTCTGTCTTGGTCAGCAAATTCATGTGCATGTGCATTTCTCTCAGACAGCAATTCTGATGCTAGATTGCCATTCACTACTAAAGCAATACAATAGGAGCACTGGTTCTTCTACTGGGTCCTGTGCACTGTCTCAAAAGAGCTCATACAGGAAGCCTGTAAGATCACCATCCATGAAACACTGGGGCAGATGAATGTCTAATGAATGGTTTTGATAGATGATAGGCAAATTTCTTTTCTTTTCTTTTTTAAGAGCAGAATATATTTATTGAGAGAAAGAAAGCTTCTGTCTGGGAGAGAGACAGAAGGGGTCCCAAGTGAGCTGCCCATAAATTTCTTTTCAAATCTTATTATTTATGGCTCTGAGTCTTTCTTTGATTGTACTTAGTTTGAAACTTGAATTTGGTTTCATTAAAGAAAAATAGAACATCAAATAAGGTTTATGAATAATACATTAAATGTTAATGGAAAAAGTTCTATTGGAACAAGTCTATGAACACTGAAAATAGGGAAAGGGTGGCATTTTATCTTATACCTCAGTGTCACCAAATGGTCACCTTGCACTCAGATATAAGAAATTCTGGGGGGATACAGGAAAGAAACTAGGGGAAAGAGATGAGCAAATTGTATTACATGCATTGAAAACCAATATATTATAAAGTAGTTAGGCACAAAAGGAAAACTTTAGCCAGGTGTGGTACATGCCCTAATCCCAGCATTTGGGAGGCAGATGCAAATTTGCCATGGAGTTTGAGGCCAGCCTTGGCTACACAGTAAATTCAAGATCAGTCTGAAATATAAAGTGAGAACCTGCCTCAAACTCCTCCAAAAAAAAAATATTAGTCACTTATGAATGACATCTTCAATTTGTTAAAATTTACAGCTGTATAGTATTACAAAAAAATCTGACAACATTCAATACCTTTTAAGCAAGAAGCTTGATATTTTACATAAGATATATGAAATACATTCAAATTCCACCTTTCATGAGACTGTGCTATTAGCAGAGAAAATGAAAAATGGATCTCAGGAAATGAAGATAGTCATCAATGGCTCCATATATAGAGAATATTGATTCATGACAGAGCTGATGCTATGTTTTTCTGGAGGAAATCACAATCCTTTTCACTTTTGTTCAGGGAGAAACAGGTATGTGTTTGGAAACCTGGATACTCTTCTATGCACAATAATTATGTTACAAAATGAACTGGGAAAAATAAACTTGAATGCTTTGAGAAACAAATTTAGGTGAGAAGAATGTTTCCCTCAGAAGGAAAACCAACTGACCAGCAGAACTGGAAGGATAAATTGAAATAGAGTAAAATCATGGGAAATAAGAAAATACTTGCTGTGTATACAGTATACCAATATTGTATAGAGAGGAAAGATCAATGAACATAAATCTCAAAAAAAAAATGACTGCAACATATCTAACTCAAGAGAAAATACCAAATAGAAAACACTCACCAAATCTTTTTCGAGAAAATCATTGAAGAAAAATGGAAGTGTGGAAGAACACAGTAAGGAAGTAGACTTATGCAAAATGGAGAATAAACTGATACATTCTATGCTAATTTCCTTTATTTTATCTGCAGTCCACTGACTGTAACACATGGCATTGGGGGAGAGGGGAATGACACTAGCTGAGACCACCAGGCTTGTGTAAAGGCAACATGGCATGGAATTTATTGTGCCTGGGTGTAGGCAGACAGAGAGTGAAAAGGCCTTCTGTAGGAAATAAAAAGAAGTGTACCTCTTTTACAGGGATGCAAAGAAGGCAAGAGACACTAGGTGAAGATTTTAATAAATATTTGTGATCAAAGTTCTCTGGTTGCTTTGCAGCTCAGTGGGAAAAGTCCTTGAAGCATCTGGTGTAAATTTTTGGGTGTCTCCTGATTCCCAAGATGTTCCAGGACCTGCAAAATTTCTTGTCGCATCTTACCTTCTTTATGACATCCTGTGCTTGGTGATGACAGCTGTGGTGATGAGCTGAGTTCCCTGCTAATAGTGCCTCTGATGGCAAGCAGGTTGGGAGCTGGGAGAGTCAGGTCTGATTAGAACCTTACACTAACTTTTTTCCACTGTCTAGAGAAAACACTGCACTTTTATTCCAGGAGATAACATGATCATTTTCAAGTAAATTTGAAAAATTCTGAACCACATGGCTAATGCAATGTATGACAAAGCACTTTTCCCTTGATTCATGTATCAGTACTTGTGAACAATAGTGAGATGGAAAAACAACAACATTAAAAAAAAAACATGAAAATGTATCTCTGGGCAATTTCTAGAATAATCACTTATTGAACATCCCAAGGGAGGAAACTAAAAGAACACAGTTTATAGAAAATTACACATGGTACAATTAAAGAGAGTCAGCAAAGTAGGAGAGTGGTCATCCATGTGCCAAGAGAGGTTTGAGTCAGGCAGGGTTTCAATAACCTGGATACTCTCTCATCCACTGCCCAAGGCCCAGTGATGAAACTTTATGAATATTCTCAGGATACAGTGTAACCCTGCAAAGTTGTGGTTTTGAATTGATTGCCTCATTCTTTGCAAAATGTTTTATTTCATTTATTTATTTATTTTCTTGTCTTTTTGAGACAGAGTCTCACTATGCAGTTCAGGCTGGTCTTGAGCTGACTTTGTAGCCTAGGCTGGTCTTGAACTTGCAAAGATCCTCCTGCCTCAGCCTCCTGAGTGCTGGGATTACAGGCATGAGCCACTACACCAGGCTTGCAGATTTTTCCTTAGAACTTAAGTAATAATTGTTCATGGAAGCCCCTGCAATTTCATGGATACCACAAATTTTAAAATAAATGCTTCCAAATGCAAATCTTGATTAAATATTAAAGATTTCATAATGTACGAAAGGAATATACCGTACAATATATTGTCATTCCAGAGGCCCAGAAATGGGTGCTTCGAAAGAATTTACAAATAATATACAGGGGCCAGGGAGTTAGTTCAATGGAGCAATGTCAGCCTGGCAAGCATGAAGTCCTAAGTTCCATTCCCAGTATCCCACTAAAAAAATATTTAAAAAGAACTAAGATTGCAATATCAGAAAATTGGAGAAAGAACAGCAACATAAAAATGAAATTAACTCCCTAAATAATAGATCTTATTGCTCAATAGTCATGTAGAGTATAGGTAAGAGAAGAAATTATGAAAAGTATCAAAGGCACTATTAAATAATTAATATAATTTAGTACAATAAAATCTAAATAACAATTATAAAATAGGGGCCAGGGAGTGCCTGCCTGGCAAGTGCAAGATCCTGAGTTCAATTCCTGGTACCAAAAAAAAAAAAATCTGATCAAAAATTATAAAATAATGTCAATACAGACAAAACACAAGAACAAAGTAATAGGCAGAGATTAAGGTGGAACATATAAAATTGTCTTCATTTGCATATAAGATGGTGTATGTTGGAAAAATTAAAATTACAAAACACCAAACTAATGGAATCACTAAGATAATGCAACAGAGTATATCTCTAGCATAATATACAAGAATATGCCATGTAATTATGTGTCAGGTATAAATAAGTGGATTGGAAATTGTAAATCTTACAACATAATTAATTCAACTTTCACAGTGACACAGTTATGTTAAAAGTCCATATATGAAAGTGGTTCAATACTAGATGTAATAAACATAAGATAAAACCTAAAAATATAATAAAACATACTAGATGAACAAACAAATAAACTATTCCACATGTTAGCAAAACAATAAACCCATATATGTATAAAATATTAGATAAAATTTTATACAAAAAATTTCCAAAAAATTTGAAGTTCTTCATCTGCATGCCAGAACTTTTCTAATTCTCTCAAAAACTGTAATTCATTATCACTAGAAGAAACAAATCAACAGTAACATTTTAATTACATCAAAAAAATTTTTAGCCTGCAATCCCAGCACTGAGGCAGGAGAATCACTGGTTCAAGGCCACCCTCGGCTACAAAGCGTGTTCAAAGTCAGCTTGAACTGCATAGTGAGACCCTGTCTCAGAAAGAAAGAAAGAAAGAAAAAACATAAAACAAACAAACGAACAAACAAAAAACCTAACTTGAAATAAGCCAAGCCCAGACGCAGTGGAATAAGGGAGTGAAGCGCCTGAAATATAAATTTCCCAACAATCCTATGGGCAATAAGTTGAAGCAAAGAAACCATGAATATTTTCAGCATGATAATGATATATTAAACTCAACTATTAGATTTTTCAAAACTCCAAAAGAATTGAAACCAAATAACACTTTGCTTGATGTGATTGTTTTGATCCAAAGAGATTTCCAAAACTCCATCCTGTAGCCAGCTTGGGTGTAGCTAAATGAAATCAGAGATACACTGGAAGTAACCATAAGTGGTTTGTTCACTTGCATCATGATTACATGGATCTTTATACAAGTACATGGCAAATGTAAAAAAAAATTTACTTTAAAAGTCAGGCGAGGTGGTACAGGTGTGTAATCCTAGCATTAGGGAGGCTGAGGCAAGAGGATTGCTGTGGGTTCCACCCCAGCCTGGGTTACTTAGTGAATGCAAGGTCAACCTGAACTATAGTGAGATCCTGGTCTCAAAAACACACAAAAAAGAATTCTAAACCATTCATTGCTATGTCAGATGTAATTAATTCACCACTCCATTTTTAACTAGGAAAATCATAATCTTAAGGGGCTGGGGATTTAGATCAGTGGCGCAGTGCCTGCCTGGCAAGCATGAGGGCCTGAGTTTGATTCCCAGTAACCCTCTCAAAAGAAAAAGAAAATCATAATCTTATTGTTAAACCATGAAAATAAATTCATAATTCCTTAAGGTAATTTGTATTTTATATAAGCAATCTGCTGCAAAAGAAATAAAGGGAAGCTAGCTGGGGAAGAAGGCTGCTTCACTGCAGTTCACAAAAGAACCCACACTCAGAAGGTTGAACACACTGCTGAGGACATATGCACAGCACACTGTGCCCACGCAGCCCAGGGCAGCTCAAGCACAGGTGGTGAGACAGGAAAGTGTGAGAAGTCTGGGGCTTCTTCACCTCCTACCTAGCAATCTTCACAAGGTGAAATTTCATGTCCTCAGTCTCAATTCCGAACAGACACAAATACCCACAGCCAGTTGAAGGTTTACCTTTGTATTTTCTCAATTGTTCTTTTGAATTCTAGTGTGTATTACTTGCTGAAAACTAAGCAATTCTCCAACAAAAACCTGTGGGCCCCAAATTAATGTACCACGCAGTGACCAAAACTTTGACAAATTCAGAGTGCACCTCTAGTAGTACACTGCTTCAGACTGGTGTCCAAAGCATGTGACATTGTTTTTCATTATTCTGAAGTTCTCAAGGGGTGGCAAACTGAGTCACACCGTTACCAGAAATGAATACACTGCCTCAAAGTGGCTTATGATAAAAAGGGATGATTATTCTTACTGCTTGAAAAATTATGACAGTCTCAGATTCTCTCCTCCATTAAAAAAAATTATACTATACATGCAACTAATCTCAAATGCACAGACACTTATCTAGGGGAAGAAAGTTCCAAGGATGTCTTTCAGAATAGCACCCATGTATTCACGATGGAAAAAAGTTACGTTTTTGACATAAAAACAAATACCTGATGTTTAGTTCAACCAAGCACTGTGATCATGGTATATAGCTGAGCACAGGTACACACCTGTGATCACATCACTCTGGGAGGCAGAGGCAAGAAGATAAAAGCTTCAAGCTCAGGGTAGTGAGACACAGTGTCAAAATTCAAAATAATGAAAACTAAAACTGTAAAGAGCCTGGATGTTCCTGAGTAAAAGTCCTAGGTCAAATCCCTACTACCACAAAAAAAACCTTATAATCATTTCTATTCCTCTGTAACACCCTTTCCATTACATCTAGATAATGTTTCCCAACAAATTTTTAAACTAACAACAGAGACAAAATTTCCAATTATCGCTTTAAAATGATTAG
>RJWT010007997.1:0-12216 GCA_004365215.1 Cuniculus paca
GCCTTAATTTATGCTAAGTGGACAATGATTGATGTCAAATTGCAGAGGAATACCTAGGAAATTACCTACCACAGTCACACAAATATCAGAAGAATTTATCATAATTAATGGCATTTCTCTGAGAACCAAAAAGAGGGGAGGGGTGAAGAGTTTGCATTTCTTATAAAGTACTAACTATATTATTTGCTTCAGGTAATAATTACAGCACCCAGGCTTGATAAATGGCGAAGTTAACATGCAAGAGTTGTAAATAGATTGTAGCTTTAGGCAGCTTTGGCTTAATCTTCAGCCTGAATGCAAACTGCCTGTTTGTATAACATATCCTGTATCACTTTTCCCAACCTGACTGTGTTTTGGAGGCATGGAGGTGAGCAAGAGCGAGATAATGCAAATCCCTAATTCTGTCCCGGGTCACCAGTTGGGAGATTTGCTGAAGCGATCCTCCAAACCTCAGAGTCGGTGACAGCCCAAATAATCACTTAGAAACTTCGTAGCTTTACAGACCTTGAGGATGTCTACGTATTTTTCAGGTGGAAACAAGATGATGGAAGTTCACCGGAATGTTTTAATTTTTTCAGCATCTGAATACTTTACACCAAGTTTCTTATTTAACCCTCAGAACCATCCTGAGGTGGTAGAACTGTTATTTTTCTGTTTTCCAAATATAGAACCATGGCAAGGGAATATTCCTAAACTTACAGAAGGTTACATATACAGTTAAGTGGCAGAGCTAGGACTAGGTCCAGATTCGGGGATCTTCCATCCTTTGATTCTAGAGAGATCAGTTAAATACGAGGACAGAACCATTGTCTCCTTACACTAGGTCATCTCACACTAGCCATATTTTTGTCCTTGCTTCTGAACCGTGGCAAAGCCTTGTGGAAGTCATTCCTATGCTGCATGATTCGGTGCCCTTACTTGTTAAATATGAAGAATATAAATGTGAAGAATATAAATTTAGGAAGGTAATTTGGCCAGGGCATTACAGTAAGATGAAAGTTATATTACTACATAGCACTGTATACCGATATTACTATGATATACAGTAAGTGTGTGAGAGAGTTTTTTTTCAGGAGTGGTCGATTTGCATTGATCCATTCACATTGTCTCTGTGGAAATTGGCAGATTGATGGTGTCTTACTCCATGCTTATGGGTAGCAGGACAGAGTTTTCCAGATATTTGGTCCCCCTAAGACTATCCTGGACACCTGCACTGGTCCTTAGTAACTGTGAAGGGTCTTTAGGAAAGGGGCTTCTTGAGTAGGTTGCAGTCTACCTTTCATGATGTCTACATATCCAGGACTAATTTTATGAGGAATTCCTGGCTCTGACCCTCACAGGGCATGGAATTAGCCACAACTCCCCAGAATGTTTTTATGTGTGCCTAACAGGAGGAACTCACACTCAGCACCAAGTACCTCTGCATATGTATGTGAACTCCACGTCTGACAGGCTGGTGAGATGTGTGATGTGTTTACTGGGCAGTAATTTTTTGTCTGAGGAGCTCCTATTTTCCAGTGACAGAAAACGCTCTGGAATTGCTCCTCTGGCCATCAGATCTCTTTGGTCATTTGTGCACCATCAACTTACTCTGTTTCTGTTATGCTATTTCTTTGTTGTGTTTTCATTAAGCTGTGAAGTCCTTCACAGAAAGACTCCTTGTCATGTTGTGTGTTGTCTCACACTTGATCTGGCACCTCCTAAATGTTAATAAATGGCTATAGAATGAAAAGACAGGAATGAAACATAGTTGAATGAGAATCTCTGGCATCAAACCCATCAGTCTGTCCTTATCATCACAGTGTTGTGTTAACTACCAGAATTAACCTTGCAGGGTTGAGGGGCATCAGCCTAAACCCCTACCATAAAAAAAAAAAAAACCCAGATTTCGAGAGGCGAGATAATTGACATAGTATATCAACTTAGAATCCATTTACTGTAATAAAAGAATGTCCTTTGCTAAATGCACTTTGGTGTGAATAATGACTAGACAGAAAGTGACTTAACTTTGAAGGTTTTTGTATTATTTTCCCCAAGGAAGTAGTTCTATTATTTCCAGAGCCACAGCTACTATCATCCTGAGTGTTGTTTTGTTTCTGTTATAGATATCACACAGTTCCTTTAATGGAGCGTATACTGTATGCAGAGAGTTGATAAACCTAATGACCAGGAAAAGCATCGCTGGCTTTCTTGACTTTGGACTGACTTCCACAGCCTAGAGCCTGAGGAGAGTTAAGCAGAGTTTAACTTTATCCTCAGCATAACTTTTCTTGCGGTTTCCCTAAAACTTAGGAAAAGTGGTCAAGGGAAATGGAGGCCTCTACAGGAGATGACGTCCCATTAGAGATGAGTTTGGACAATCGGGGCTCCCAGAACCTATCTGTGAGGTTCTGAATAGTAGTTACCCCACAAAAGATGTTGTCCTTGGCGATTGCCCTCTAATCTGACACTAGGAAATAAATGTGTGTGTTACGGTGAGGGCAGGGAAAATAAAAGACAATATTTATCTACAATCTCAGTTTCCCACCAAGTAGCATCAGATAAGACAATCCTAATGGCAAGAATAATGCAGAGAATTAGATAGCCTTTGGACATGGTTTCAAGTTCTGATGTTACTTCTTAGGAGGTGACTTTAGGCAAATGACTGAAATTCTTAAAGGCTCAGCTCCCTTTCCTGCAGAGTGGAAAACATCACTTATGCATTACATTGTAATAGAAATATATATAAAAATGGTTTGCAGGAATTCATGGTGCAATGCCTGTCACATAACAAATACTCAAAAAGTTTCAGTTTCCTGTGCCTACATGTGAGTTCATATTCTACCTTGAATGTTTCCTCCTATTTTTGGAATGGTACACTCATCAAATTCTATAGAGGAAAGTTTTCATCTATGAAGTTTTCTTGGTCCTGCAAACCCAGTTACTCTTGCTCCTCAGTTCTACATGTGAGTTTTGTTACCATACGTACATCATTATATGCAGCACCATGTGTCCCAATCATTTATCTACTTGTCTTTGTTTATAATGTGTTCTTTGAAACAATGACCTGTTGTCATATTCTTCACTCTGACCTCAGGGAAATAGTGGAGGACTGGGTTGGAACACTATGAATTACAAATGAAAGACAACTTTGTACTCTTGTTTAATTAAATACAGGGAAATCTGGCAAAGTGGCATGCTTTTCACAGGGACTGGGATGATATTAGGTCATAATAGAAAAAGATAATATGGAGATCAAGACCAAGGACAATCAAACTGAAGAAAGTGAAATTCTAGGGAACTGGTTTTATTTCCACTATTGAAGGGAGCTATTTATTCCCATCAAGTCTCATTTTAAAAAGTGTATGCCTTTTTGGGAAATAAAGATATAATTTCAAAAATGTAACTATGCCCTTCAAAAATAACTGAGCTCTATCCAAAGGTAATTAGGTGTGCTAAGAGAGGAGGGGGAGGAGGAAGGAATGAGTTAAGTGGTTGCCATCTGTGATTCTTGTGGAAAGGTTTTACCACAAGACAGAGGGGATCCATCTGGGGTCCTGGGGCTTTGCAGAGGAGACCATTGTTTTAGGAAGAAATAAACACACCTGTGCTCTGAGCTTGCCAGCAAAGCCAATCTGTTTCGTATTTTAAACTCAACTCAATTATAAAATCAATGGGCCCCTCTGGAATAGAAGTGTATCA
Organism: Cuniculus paca; assembly: GCA_004365215.1. Classification (NCBI taxonomy): domain Eukaryota; kingdom Metazoa; phylum Chordata; class Mammalia; order Rodentia; family Cuniculidae; genus Cuniculus; species Cuniculus paca. Next base: position 3,682 of record RJWT010007997.1, read on the forward strand.
GGACCACATCCTCCTTCTCCAAATTAGTGTCAACAATCCAGTACCAATGCCCAAGCTCCTACTCTTGTTAAATGTGTGCCACTATGAAGCGTGCCAGCCTGGGTGGCAGCATAAGGATGTTTTCTGGTTCTCTCTCATCGTATTAACTAATCAAAATGAATTCATAAAATAGCCTAGAAATTGTGTATGGTACCCTACTCAGGAAAGAAGCTAGGTGAAATTTTTCCTATGAGTGCTTTCTAAAAAATTGCAACAAAATAAGCCCACTATGTCTTTTTGCAAAACTTCTTTCCCCCTAGAGCGAGAAAAAGCTGTTGTGTAAGGTTTATGGGGTGCATGTGGGCATGCGTTCCTGTGCATGCTGAAAGGAGGTGGCCTTTGTGTAGCGACCTCTGGGCTCATAACTATGCACCAGTGCTGCGTATTTATCCCATTTCTCACTTAGCAAAAGCTCATGACTTGTGAATGCTACTTTTAAAATTATCTTTATATAGCAATTTAATGCTCCTTGTTGATTCCTCAACTAAAAGTGCTCTGCCTCTGAGTTATGTCCTCAGCCCTTTTTATTTTTTATTTTGAAACAGGGTCTCTAAGTTGCTCAGGATGGTCTGGAACTTGCTATCTTCCTGCCTCAGCATCCCAAGTAGCTAGGCTCTAGCTGTTTTTGAAACCTGAAAGTCAAAGAAATAGTGCTTTTCTGATTAGCCAAGTTGTTTTGGTATTGTCACGAGCTGTCAAGCATAGTAATCACTAATAACATGTGGCCAGTTAAGTGTAAAGTAAATGAACAAAATTAAAATTTTAATTCTTTAGTCACATGAGCCATATTTCTAGTACCCAATAACCTTATGTAGGTAGCAACTACCATGTTGGAAGGACTGCAGTTAAAGTACACTTTGATTGTTGACCAAAGTTCTGCGTCCTAGTGCTTTGGAACTTACATACTTTGGAAAATTTGAAACAGAGACCACCATAATATTTCTGACACTTTCAGTATCATTGAAAACACAAAATAATTGCTTCCTTATTTGCACTAGAATGTATTTTTTATTATGTTTGAAATATCTTCTTTTGAGGCAGCTTTTGAACTAACATGTAAACACAGCACTATCCACTGCCGGGATGTAGAACCAGGTGAACTCGTGCTTTCTTTGCGTATTATTATTTTTTCAGACTATTCTGATATACTTTGCTTTTTGTTCAAATATTTGCAATATTGGTCCTTGAGCCTGCAATCCTGTAAAACACAGACATGCTTTTCTCTTCTCTTATCCAATGTAATAGATGCAGAAATGGCAGACCAATAGTTGGCATATGTATCATGACAAGTGTGGCATAGATAACAAATTGCACTTTATTTTATATGTAAGTAAAAACTGGTAGTGGGTGGTAGTGTGACCCAAATAATTATAAAATTTGTACATCTGGAATCCCTGAGAAATATTTTAGCTGCACAGTCACAACCGTAAACACATGCTGCTCCTTTCCTGTTTTTCTCTGCATTCCTTTCCTTCCATGTTTCTTCCACCTTTCATCTCTTTCTCCCTTCCCTACTACATGCATATTCTCCAAGTGTTCCTAAGATTCTGGGAAGAGATCAGTGAACACGACAGGCACAGTAGCTATTTTCATGAAACTTATAGTCAGGAATGTAGCTAGCAAAAAAATTACCTATAAAATTAATTTTTGGAGAATGTTTGATAAGTGTAATAACAGGAGCATGCAGGATGTTAAACAAACAAAAATGCTAGTAACAGAGAGACTTGACCTGGCCTGGAAAGTTAGAGGTGGAAGAATATTGAGCACAATACAGATCCTATGATCCTATGCTCAACCATTAGCCATCCACGGCCCTCTCTGTGTCCCATGTGAGTGGCAGTTAAGTCTGTGGTATATAATGGTACTGCTGATGCTTGCTTCATGGTGTCCGAGCCCCTCTGAGCCTTCTGACTCCAACTTTAAAGTTGATTTCTTGAAGACATTTCCAAAGCAAGCATTTAGAACTCCTGCAGGTGCGAAGACTGGAGGACAGCTGAGAATGGACAGTGGGTGCGTGTGTAAGCAATTTTCTATAACAGGTAAATACATTTGTTTTCCCAAGAGCTCAGGAGGGCCAAGGTGAGGGCATGCACACATATTTCTTGGTTGGCATTTTTTTTTTTTGGTAGCTTTGTTACTTTGGACCCATCAGTGTCAACTCATTGATCCCAATTTAGCTTGTTAGCTCTCTTCACATAGTAAAAAAAAGAAAAGAAAAAGAAATCCGCTAAATCATTTTGGATCCCATGATAAAATATATGGGTTTCACTATTGCAGTGAGTGCACCCTGCCTTCTGTGGTTATGTAATGAGTTGCACTTTTGTTCTCTTTATCTCTTTTGTCTTTTTCTGTTACTGCTCTTTTTAATCACAGTGTCTTTATCATCTACCTCCATTCTGCTCAGATTCTGACTGATGATAAGAATTGTGCTGTTAATCGCTGATGTCTGTGAAATTTAGTGCGATTGCTTATTAAAAAGTTCAGGGCATTCTTTTGATGACTTTGGATTTAAGAAATATGATGATGCGTTATATGAAACATCTTTGTGTGCCTGTGTGTGCATGCATGCGTGTGTGTGTGTGTGCCTGTGCGTGAGCGCACACGTGCATGGTCTTTTTCAAACGTGCTTGTGCTTTTGGAATGCAGTTGTCTCCTCAAAGTGGCTATCAGGGGAATTAGGACTCAAATTAAGGATTATTAAAAAGACATTCACACTAAAATATGTTATTACTGCAAAAGCTGTTCTTGCATTACCAAAACGAAGTTAGTGGAACAACTTGGCATTTACAGCAGAGACTAAAAATTCTGTGAAGCGTTTCTGTTTTTCCACTCCAATAGCATCCTTCTCTCCTCTATAATTCTATCACCATGAACTTTGGCAAGCATTTCATTTTATAGTACACCAGGCAGGCTTAGATACTAGTAAAATGCTTGTCTACCACTTCCTACATTTCCCCCAGATGTAGGCTATTTCCTTTTTTGGCTTTGGGGGAACTCAGCTAGGAACTTGAGACTCTGGATACTGAGAGTCTATCCCTGGTATAACTTGTCTAGTAAGCTATTGATTTGTACTGTGCTAGTTTTGGAACTACTAGATGGAAAAGGCACATACTTAACTTTGAAGAGAAAAAAATCTTACAACTTTTTCTCAATTCTGCTTTCCTCCTTTTGCCTCACTTGTTGGTTCAGATACTAATGATTCATCCTGCTGGAAATATAGGCCAGCTCTTTTTCCCATCCCCATTGCCTACCTTAATATTTCTTGAATCTTTCTCCTCCACTGTTTACCTTCACCATCTTTGGACTGTTGCATATAGTCATTATTTACCAGTATTATAAAAATACTTAGCTGGTTGTACTGCTTTCTGTTTCACCCACCCCATTCTGCTTCTCCTCTTCCCAACGAATCACCCATCACAACTCAGAGAAGCAAATGTGATCATATCATGTCATCTACCCAAATTTCCACTAAGAGTTACAATGCACATAGCATTAGGTTTTAATATCTTAGCTTGGCATTACAAAGACCTCTATATTATGACTTTTGCTTACTTGCAAATGTCATTTGATTTTATGATAGCTGTGAATTATATGAAGTTCTGCTATGAAATGATTCACCACACAACATAACTTCTCTCTATTTCTTTGTCTGTCTTTGTCTGTCTCTGTCTCTCTCTCTCTCATTTGAAGTTAAAGTGTTGACTGAAGTCTTTACTGCATGCTCTGATGTCCAGGCTGAGTGAAGACATCTTGTCTATGTTCTCATGAAACAATTTTCTCATAAAATTATACTTCTTGTATTGTTTTTAAAAAGTTGCTTTGCTGAAATATAATCATACCATATGATTCACCCACTTAAAGGATATAGTTCAGCAATTTTAAATATTTACACAGAGTTGTTCAAATATGAATTGTGATAGAAAAATACAGTGAGTGGTCAAATTAAAAATAATTTATTACAGTAAAAGGCACATTGTCATTAATTTCCCTCAAAATACTCCTGGTTCCTCAAATACTCTTATCCCATTGTTCTTGCCACTTTCTGAAGCAGCTCTGAAGTCCTCTTTCTTTCTTTTTTATTTGAAGAGAATAAAGCCAAACAAAACAAAATAGAATAGAGTTAATCAAAACAAAACAATAAATGTGGTACAGGACTTCAAAACAAAATAAAAGGAAATCAATAATAGTTACCATAATGCCTCTTGTTATCTACAAAATAACTGCCCACACCATCAGGCATAATAAAACCAAACAAAACAGAACAGGATAAAAGCAATCAAAACAAAACAATGAAAGCAATGCAGGACTTCAAAACGAGACAACAGGAAAACAATGGTGGCTACCATAATGCCTCTTGTTATCTTCAAAGTAGCTGCCTATACCATCAATCATAATACAATCAAACAAAATAGAATAAAATCAATCAAAACAGAACAATGAAAGCAATACAGAGCTTTAAAACAAGATAATAGGAAATCAGTAATGGCTACCATAATATATTTTGTTATCTTTCAAATAGCTGTCCATGCCATCAAATATAACAAAATCAAACCAAACAAAACAGAATAAAACCAAGCAAATCAGAACAATGAAAACAACACAGGGCTGCAAAACAGGATAATAGATTAATAATGGCTACTTCCTTCCCTTTTTAGGTGTTTCCTCCTCTTTCACTTTAACAATATGTACTGTGCATTTTGTATTCCACTAACTCCTGTAGTTTTTTATACTAGTAAGACAACACGATGTTCACCCATGTGACTCTGAACCATTTCACCCCTGAGCGTGATCTCAAGTTGTATCCAATTACCTACAAGAGCCTCAAGATTATCTTTCCTTATAGCTGAGTAGCTTTCCATTATATAAAAATGCCATATCTTTCTTACCCATTCTGCAGTTGATGGGCAAGCTACCCCTACTTTTCTTCTGGTTCCCTGGCATGTAGAGCATTTTTCTCTCTCTTTTGACTTAGTCTGTGAATTTTCTTTCAAGTTAAATGCATTTCTTGTATAAAGTATATTGATGGATCTTGTCTCTTGATCCACTCTGCCTGTGTTTCTTTCTATTGATGAATTGAGGCAATCTACCTTAATGGCTATGGCCAACATGCATTGGCTCATCTCTGCCATGCTATTTTCCTGCCATTGGCTGCCTACTTTTCCCGTCCATTCAATTGTCTGCCCCACTCAGTGATCCTCCTCTACTGCTGTTTTTGGTACCATGGTCATTTTTGTCTCTCTCTAGAATGTCCTTCAGTATTCTTTATAGGGTTGGTTTGGCGGTCATTAACTCCTTCAGTTATTCTTTGTCACAGAAGTATATTGCTTCTCCATTAATTTTGAAAGACAGTTTTGCATCAGTCTGGGTTGTAGGCTGTTTTCTTTCAGGAATTGCAATACTTCACTCCAGGCTCTTCTTGACTTGTTGGTTTGTGTTGAGAAGTCTGCCATGATTCTGATGGGTTTTCCATTATAGGTGATCAGTTTATTTTCTCTAACAACTTTTAATATTCTGTTCTTGTGTTGAATTTCTTGGATCTTGATTATTATATGTCTGGGTGTAGATTTATTTTGGTTATGGCTAGCTATAGTTCTATATGCCTCAGTTATCTGGAAGTCACATCCTTTTCTCATGCTTGGGAAGTTTTCTGTTATTACTTCTGTAAATAGACTTTTTATGTCATTTGTGTTGACTCCTGCTTTTTCACTGACACCTATTATTCTTAAGTTATTTTTCTTTGCATTGTCTTGCAGCCATTGAATTGTTATTTCCTGGTTCCTTGTAATTTTTAAGAGATCTTTCCATTCACAATCACAAGCTGCAAACCTGTCTTTAAGGTCTGAAAGTCTATCTTTGGTTTCTTTCAAGCAGTTTTGCCAACTTTTAATGAAGGTTTTAATTTCCTGGATATCTCTTTTCATGTATTCTAAATCTTTTTTAGATTGTTCATTCAAGGTTTCCCTCATTTGCCTATGTTCCCCTATTTTTTTAATCTATGTTTTCTTTAGAGGTGCTTAGCAATTCTTTTATTATGCTTTTAATTTTTTCTTTTACCTGAGATAGTATTTCTGTTTTAATTTCTTTTGTAACCTCATGAAGTTGTTTCTTTATTTCAGTTGCCATCACTTCAGAAGCATCAAGTGTGTGATTTCCGATCTCTTCCGTGTTTACCTCTCCTGGACTTACTCTGCTTAGGTTGGGGTCCAGAGACTGCCTTTTGCTTCTTCATCTTGACATTTTCCTGGATTCTTTGAGACAAGCAGGTAGTGGGGTCCCAGGTACTTCCCACATTGGCTACAATTTCTCCTAAGCATGACAAATTTTCCTGGCCAGTGCTGGCTAAGTGTATGATGGTGGTCATTGGGTGCACTTGTGTGAGGCTGGCTGCTGCTTTTCCCAGCCTGCACTGGCTACCAATGGCAGATAGCCTCCCTGATGGTGGCTGGAGTGCATGTGGGGGCGGGGCTGGCTGCTTCCTATAGGACCTGAGCTGGTTATCAGCTAGATGCCTCCTGGATGCTGGCTGGAGTTGGAGGTACTCTTTCATGAAGGTCTTTAGTTGTGTTGTCATGGTGGCCTTGAAGTCCTGTATCAACTCAAAATGTTTAACTTTCATGATCATCTTGACTTTGGATGACAGACAGAAGTCACACAGTGCCAGATCTGGTGAACAGGAGGATGAGGACACATCATAATGTTTTGAATCTGTGTTTCCATAGAGGGCACTTGGAATTAGCATTCACAGTATTTTTGTCATACTTTATAAAGACACAAAAGAGAGCTTCCAGCACTGCTTCAGAAAGTGCAAAGAAGGATGGAACAAGTTTGTTTAAAGTGAGGAGGAATGTTTTGAGGGTGGTTAATGGTGATGTATCTTTTACTGTAATTTTGCTTTTAATTTAAACATTCATCATACATTTTGATGACCCGTCATTTAATCACAATCAATTTTAAGGTATTTTCACTAGCCCAAAAGAAACCACCTAGCTGAAGGAACTTCCTGCAGCCAGGCAGCACATGGAGAGAGCTAGAGATCATCTGTCTCTGCCCACAGGTCCCTATCATGGGAAGGAATTCCCTGGGCCAGGCGGTTAGCACAGAGAGAGCCAGAAGATCCACTGCTGCCCACTGGCCACTGACAATAAGAGGCTTGCTTCCTGGCAGCAAGCGGGAGCAGGGACACACAGCCAGGTAAGCCCCATTCACCCACAGGCCACCATTGGAGGCCCTTGCTTCCTTTAGGCAGCCATCATCCACTGGGAGAATCAGGTAAACACACCCCTGTGTGCCTGCCACTGTCACGGAATCCCAGAGTAGGCATGTAGGCTGAGAGAAGCTGCCCCTCCAACATGCACCCCTGACTATCAGGAAAGCCCCAGTGTAGCTGTACAGGTCTAGAGAAGCCCACCTCACACGCTGCAAGCTCCCTGTAAACCTGGGATCAGAGGAACCCTGGTGCCTCTCCTATTCCCCTATACCATTGTGGGGCAGACATTCTGGGAAGTGCCTGGGACCCTACAACAAACTTGTTGGAAGGAACCCAGGAGGATGAGAAGAGGAAGGAGCAAAAGGCAATCTCAGACCTCTGGCCTACAGAGAACAAATCTGGGAGATACAGTCATGGAAGAAGCTGGAAGTCATATACATGAAATCTCAGAGAGGATAATAAAGAAACAGCTTCATGAGACTGTAAAAGTAATAAGATCAGAAATAATATCTCAAGTGAAAGAAGAAATGAAAAACATAATGAAAGAATTCCTAAGCATATCTAAAGAAGGCTTAGATTAAAAAAGAAGAGCATAAGAAAATGTTGGAAACCTTGAATAAACAATATAGAAAGGAATTACAATGCATGAAACAGATTCAAAAAGAGATCCAGGAAATTAACAAGTCAGTTGAAAGCTGGCAAAACCACTTGAAAGAGACTGAAGATAGACTTTCAGACCTTGAAGACAGGATTGCAGCTAGCAATCGTGAAAGGAAAAATTTTTTAAAAATAACAAGGAATCAGGAAATAACAATTCAACAGCTACAAGATGGTGGGATGCAAAGAGAAATAATTTAAGAGTGATAGGCATTATTGAAGAAGCAGGGATCAACACAAATGAAATAAAAACATTATTTACAGAAATAATAGTGGAAAACTTCCCAAACATGGGAAAAGGATCTGGTATACAGATAACTGAGGCATATAGAATCCCAACTACCCATAATCAAAATAAATCTACACCCAAACATATAATAATCAAGTTCCCAAAAATTCAGCACAAGAACAGAATATTAAAAGCTGTTAGAGAAAAGAAAAAGATCACCTATAAAGGAAAACCCATCAGAATCACAACAAACTTCTCAACACAAGCCATCAAGTCAGAAAGAATTTAGAGTGGAGTGTTTCAAATCCTGAAAGGGAACAACTTCCAACCCAGATTGATGTACCCTGCAAAACTATCTTTCAAAATGGATGGAAAAATAAGAATTCATGACCACCAAACCAAC
>RJWT010007997.1:12316-26962 GCA_004365215.1 Cuniculus paca
AAAAAAAAAAAGAAAAAAGAAAAGTAGGAAGAGTGGACCAAGAAACAAGACCCATTTATATACTGCATATAAGAAACACATTTAACTCGAAAGGAAATTCATAGGCTGAAAATCAAAAGGGAGAAAACAATTGTTCCATGAGACAGAAGACCAGAAAAAAGCAAGGATAATTAGCCCAGCAACCACAGAATGGATAAGAAAGATATGGCATTTTCATACAATGGAAAGCTACCCAGCTACAAAGTAGGATAATCTTGAGGTTCTTTGGCAGCAACTGGAGATCATGTTCATGGGTGAAACAGTTTGAACTCATATGGGTGAACACTAGTATAAAAAAACAGGAGTTAGTGGGATCCAAAAACACAATACATATAAAAGTGATAGGGGAGGAAACACCTAGAAGGAGAAGGTGGTAACCAATGTTAATTTCTCACTGTCTTGTCTTGAACTCTTGTAAGATTTTCACAATTTTGGTAGGTTTGGTTCTGTTCTATCTTGTTTTGTTAGATTTTACTGTGTCAGATGGTATGGGCAGCTAGTTTGAACATAATAGGATGTATTATAGTAATCATGGCTGGTTTCCTATTATCTCATTTTGTAGTCCTATAATGCTTTCATTCTTCTGTTTAATTGGTTTTACTCTGTTTTGTTTTGTTTGATTTTATTATATGTGATGGCATGAACAGCTATTTTGAAGAAAGAGACATTATACTAGCCTCTGTCCATTTCCTATTTTCTGGCTTTGAACTCATGTAATGCTTTCATTCTTTTGTTTTGATTGGTTTTAGTCTGTTTTCTTATTATTGATTTCACTGTGTATGAGGGTATGGACAGCTATTTTGAAGAGAACAAGAGACACTAGGGAAGCCATTGTTGATTTCCTATTGTCTTGTTTTGAAGTCCCATGATGCTTTTATTCTATTGTTTTGACTGGTTTTATACTATTTTATTTTTGTTGGATTGTGTTGTGTATGAAGATATGGACAGCTGTTACAAAGAAAACAAGAGACCTTATGGTAGCCACTCTTGATTTCCTGTTGACTTGTTGTGAGATCGTGTGTTACTTGCATTGTTCTGTTCTGATTTGCTTTGCTCTGTTTTGTATTGTTTTGTTCTTTTTAAAATAAAAAAATAAATAAATCTCCTAGTCAGAATTGATTATTTCCCAATTCCATCCAAACCCCAGTAGGGAATTACTTGCCATTCTTCTTGTCTCAATATATTTGACTACTCTGAACGTTTCCTATGAATGGAGTTATACAATATACAGGCTTTTTGAATCAACTTCAGTGGCTTTCAAGGTTCAGTTGTGTCATGGCATATGACATTTCTCATTTTTAATAGCATACTTTTTAATACTGCATTGAATAGATGTGTTGTGTTTATCTGTTCATCAGTAGATGGCTATTCAGGTGGTTTTTACTTTTTGGCTACTGTGAATAATGCTTCTATCAACATTGATGGGAAAGATTTTGGGTAGACATGTCCTTATTTCTCTTGGGGAATATGCTTAGAAGCATAATTACTGCAGCATCCATTTCCAGATTTAATCTGTGTGGAATTGTCAAGCTGTTTCCCAAAACTGTCTGCACCACTTTACACTTCTGCCAGCACTGCATGAGGAATCCAGTTGTTCTACCCTGACAGCACTTTTATTACTTGTCTTTTTGATGATGAAAAATGTGATGAAGGGTTATTGCATAGTGATTTTGATTTGCTTTTCCCATATGGCTAATGATATTGTTCACCTTTTCATGTACTTATTAGCTTATTTGCTTGTGTTTCTTGTTGGATATATATTCAAATGCCTTGCCCATTTTTATTGCATTTGTCTTTTTATTATTGAGTTTTAAGAGTTTTTAAATTCATTCTTGATACTATAGCCTTATTAGATATATGATTTGCAAACACTTTCATTCTGTGGGTTATCTTTTCTACTTCTTCACAATATTTTTGAAGTAGTTCTGATAAGTCTAATTTATCTATTAGGACTTCATATGTTGCTGTGTTTTTGTGTCATGTCTGAAAAACTGTTGTTTAATGTAAGATCACAAAGATCTGTTCAAATGCATAAGTGTTTTATAGTTTTAGTACTTACTTTGATTTATGCAATTGATTCCTTTATTTTTGTGTATTATGTAATGTAGGGATCCAACTTCATTGTTTTACATGTGGGTAATCAGTTCTTCAGCACCATTGATTAAAAAGATTTTTTTGTTTTGTTTTGTTTTTCAAGACAGGGTCTCATTTTGTAGTGCTGGGTGGCCTTGAACTCACTGTGTATCCCTGCTTGACCTCAAACTCACTGTAATCCTCCTGTTTCAGTTCCTGAGGGCTGGAATCTCAGGCTTGCACCAACCTGCCCAGCTTAAACAATATAATTCTTTCTCCTCCATCGAATTGTTTTAATATCCTCATTGAAAGTGAATTGCTTTAAATGTGAGATTTTGTTTCTGTATTTTCTCATTCAGCTGTATATCTACCCTTATTTTACTATCACACCATGTTGATAATTATACTGTGAAGTAAATTTTGAACGTGTAAAGTATAGGCATTGTAATTTTGTTATTTTTAAAAATTATATTGGCTATTGTAGAAGCCTCATATTTCTATACAACTTCTAGAACTAGCTTCCTCATTTCTGTGAAGAGTCGGAGTTTTGGTAAAGATTGTATTGCATTTGAAGATCAATTTTGGAAATTTTGCAGTGTTCAAAATTAAATTTTCATGTCCATGAATATAGTATATCTTTTATTTAAATACATGCAGGCTTCATTTACATATTGGTTAAGTTTAACATCTGAGTCCTTTCAAAGGCACCAAAGGGAGTTTCTGTTGCTTGCTTTTAAAGACAGAAGTTAATGTATGAGCCACACTTTTTTGTTTATATATCCCATATCAGTTATTTTGCTAAATACTGGATATTTTAGATAATTTACCAAGTATAGATAATGATCTCTCCTCTCAAGGATTGCTTTTATTTTTGTTTCCTTGTTTGTTTTCTAAGTGATTTGATGGAACTGTTTTATTGAACTCTAATTTCCCCACAAGTGAAAATTTTGATGTCACTCTTTACTACATGTAGCCTCAAGCATGTGCACAATGATTAACTCTGTGGTGACAGCTTTTAGATGATACCCCTTGAACCATCTCTGTATGCACTAAATTGTCCCCCTCTGTTGGCATTATACTCTCATTAAGTTCCACTACCTGCTGATAGTTATTCTATTGTTTTTGATGACTCTCAAGAGAATGTATTGCTTCACAGTTTTATCCAATTAAGTCTATGGCCCTGTATGAGGACAATTTTAGAAAACCATTCTTTGAGGTTTGCTCTGATCTCAGAAGGGTTCTTATGTGTTTCTTTTCACAGTTCTCTCTGGTAAAATAGCTGGTTATAGCACACCTTATGGCTCCCATGGAGCTACCGACCTCTTAATTGCTTACCAAGAAAATTGCCATGGATTCAAGTCTTGAACTTCCGTGAACTCTGTTTCAGATAAAGCCTGTTCCTTTGGGGAAAGTTTCACAGTTCTTTGCTCTTATGTACAATGTCTAACCCTGGCCAAAATCTTTAAGCCACTGGAGTTTGTGGGTGGGTATTTCCCTGCCTTTATCTAAATGAGAGCTTGCTTTGTAGTCAGGGTGCTGGTTGTTTTCTTGAGTTTTCTCTACGGGCATGAGAGCTTTTTTTTTTTTTTTTTTAAACAAGAAAACTGAGGAGAGGGCATCAGGGCTCCAGGATCCTCTCAGCTGACTGTGATCTCTAATCCTTGAGTTGGGGCTGCTGGAGAAAGGAAGTTACTGACCTCTTGGCCACATCCATCTAGTATTTAGCCCTTGTAGCAGGGAGCCATGAGTAGTGAGGGGTGTTTGTGGGCTGGTTCTCCCTGAAGGTACTGAGCCCTGAACCACGAGTGTGGTAGGGTTGACTCTCCATTTTGGTCACAGCGATATCTAGCAGGGTTCCCATCATGCTGCTTAGGCCAAGGGAGAGATGATTCAAGTGTTGCAACTCTGACTGTTCTTACCAAAATTTAGTAGATTTTCTTCAGTAAATGTGTATTCATTTTCTGCATGAGCTTATGACAATTTCCAGAGATTTCAAATGATTGTTTTAAAAATAAGTTTTTAGCATTTATTGTTGTTTTACTGGGGAATGATCCCTCAAAAGTCCTTACTGTCATGTATGTTGTGTTTTGGGGTGTGTGTGTGTGTGTGTGTGTGTGTGTTGCAGGATATACTATTAGTCTCTATTAATTATTTTTAGTTTTTTTCTTATGGTAAATGATACTGGTAGTGACATACAGTACCAATTATGAAGTTTCCTTTCAAAATAAGTTAATTTAGAATATATGCCTATGTGATAGGCTTAGTACAGTGAAAATCGTAACTCTTAGCAAAGTAGAGAGTATCAACATATCATATTAAATTGGGGAAAATAAAAAGTAAATGAATAGCCTGAAAAGGAAATACATTTTCAGATCTGGTCCTAAATATGAATCAACAGCAGTCACAGCACTTTGATCATAATGAACATTTTGTACCCAGGCTGTGGTCTCTAATTTCCACAACTAACAAAAGACTAAGACTGTTAGAAAAGTAGCTTGTGGGAAGGAAAAAATCATTTTAGCTCTGTGTATCTGCCAGTTTCACATTACTACAGTGGAATATCTGAGGCAGTTAATCTTATAAAGGCTGAAGGTTTATTTGGCTCACAGTCTTAGAGGTTCAAAGTCCACATATAGACTTGGTAAGTGGAGGCTTGGTAAGTGTCAGCACTTCACTGAGCCATCTTATGGCACAGAGGGTAATGGGATAGAGCATATGTTGAAGTAAAACCCTCACATCTTGGAATAAAACACAGAGAGCCTGAAAGAGCAGGTTCCCAGTCTCCTTTGAGCACAGGTCGCCAGTGCCCTGATAACCTCCCTTAATTCCCCACCTATTGAGAGCTGTACCTTGGATACCAAGCCTTCAGCACATAGCTTTTAGAGGACATATAAAACTCAGATCATAGAACTCTGCCTAAGACTGTTATTGACAGGAAGCAGGAATAGTTTTAAGACTTTCCAGGGCAGGAATAAAAAAGATGCTCAGATCAAGGAGCTGTACTGGCAAAGTTATTACTTCAGTTTTGAAGGAATTGATAGATATATTAATTGCAAAAGTTTTGGAATTTTAAGATGTCATACCAAAGAAGAGTAAAATGCAAAAGATTAATTTTATTCATTTTCTTAGTAGCCAAGTGTTGTATGTCAGCATTTTATTTGCTATTTTAGGTATATAATTGCAAAGCACATTTATAAGCTTGCATTTATCTCTACATCTAGATATTGATAAATGCAAAAAACTTGGAGTAAGTCAGAGAGCTCTAGACAAATTGGGAAGAGGACCAACAACTCATTAAAAACTTGTCATACATATGTTGGCAGATAATCAGTTAGGAAGGGGTCTGTTGGTTAATCAGCACAAATTATCACTTTCTACCAAATCTTAATTTGTTTCAAGATAACACATGTGTCAATTACCCTATGCCCTTGAAAGAAGTATAATAGATTCCACATCTTCTATGACCTATCATCTTAAAATGACACATCTAATTAGAATAAGATTCTAGTATGGCATACATTTGCATTTGATAATGATGAAAATAAGTAAATATATAATGGTGGCAGGATAATGCTAGGTAATTATTAAGATGATGACCAAACAACTAGACAATGGTAAGTAAACAGAATTCCGAGAGAATATTCTGGGAAAAGATTCCAAGTGGCAAAACACAGGTAAGAGAACGACATAAATTCCTAGAACTTTACTGATATTTGGCTCAAGATACAGTCACATTTGACTAAAGCAACCAGATGTTGCAGCTTGACTAAGAATCAGTTAATAAGTAATCCAGGTTCAGGAACCTGGGTGTCATGAAATGTTATCATTTACCTTTCTTGTCTAGTAAAATTACTCTGACATGAGAAAAATATCTGAATAAATAAAAAACCTTAGGAAGGTATTATAATCAGTATAACCATAGTCTAGTTAAGTATAAAAGCAAGTACATGGATAATGACAAAGTGAATTAACCTATGGTACATAAAATTTGAGGGAAGATCACTGGTGTGTGTGTGCGTGTGTGTGTGTGAGAGAGAGAGAGAGAAAGAATGAGAGAGAGAGAGAGAGAGAGAGAGAGAGAGAAAACCACTCTTTCTATTCTCACAGAGTTTGCAGCTCCAATGGAGAAGACACACAAATCTATCTTTAGCACAGGAATAAATACGTACTGTGAAAATATTTCATATTGATAATGGACTTAAAGTCATGACAGGTTCGATTAAAAAACTGATGTTTGCTTTGAGCCAAAGAGGAATAGGAGTTTGTATTAGTCATTTTTTTCCTTACTGAGACACAATAATCAACACCCACAATTAAGGAGGAAAAGTTTAATTTGATCACGGTTTCAGTCTATGATCAGAAGCCTCCAAGACAGAAACATTATGGCACAAAGGTGTAGAGGAGCAAAGCTGCAGGAATGCAGAGCAGAGAAGCCGTGAGCAGCCTGAACATAGACATGTAGAGCATGCATCTGGGACTCACTCATGCTTAGAAGTGCGCTGCATCAGAACCCTGATCAGATCCCGAAGTCACAAAGGGAACTAGGTAAAATGAATGACTCTCCAAGGAGAGGAGTGCTACTATGCGTCTTCAAAAATAAGACCTAGCTGAGAACTAATCAGCTTTGACAATTTAAGATGATAAATGCCTGCCCCAATCACCCTATCCTCTTCCTCACAGAGTAGCCATCAAGCAAGAGCAAGAGAATAGTGATAGCTGGCAAGATTGAGGCTGATTGGGGCTGACACTTCTTATCTACAGTTTTCAAGGCTGATTATTTTCCAAACAGATCTTATTTTTAGGGAAAGAGGGAATGTGCAAATGTCCTGGGGAATGAGGATTATGGTGCTGTCTAGGAGCCGAAAAAAGTTAATTACAGCACGAATGAGTTCTAGGTAAGGCTGGAATGATAGAGAGAAGTTATGACTTGGTCTTTACCTAAAGGTTAGTTTTCAGCAGGGATAGGATAGAGAAGAAATGGAGATTTTAAAAATACATACTGAAAATGATATTTTTAGTTCTGGAGTAGAGAAGGCCTCTGGACAAGAACTAAAGAAGTAAAATGAAGAATCAGTTAAAACTCCATCTCAGTAGTTCACATGAGAGATGATAGCCATTGAGATAGAGTGACACAAATTCAGAAATTAAAAAGAGAGATGCAATTAAATCCTAAAAATTTTGGAGGTAAAATAAGAAAGGTGTTTGAAAGATTGACATGGGGAGTTAATGGGAATATGAAACATAGAATACTAGGTTTATTGTTGCTTTGTTGTTTGATTAATTTCTTGCTACTTGAGACACATGAAGTGAAACCTTCATGAATTTGATATTAGATTATTTTCTGATTTATTTTCTTCATGTTGAGTCAGCTTAGGTACCAGGCATTTGTTGAGGTTCTTGGGGTACATCAAAGAATAAAAAAAATAAACCATCACTCCATCCTGGAGTTTATATTCTTGTGAGAGGAGGCAGACTGTAGAAATTAAGTACAATACATAAGTAAAGCATGTAGTGCCTGGATAGCAAATGCCATGGAAATAGGGGTGGAAGAAGTACAAGCATGCCTGAGGCTATCAAGATATAGTGGATGCAATTTTAGGTAAAGTAGATGCAGTAGTTTCCACAGGCAAAGTAAGATGAGTAATGATTTGAAGGAGTGGAATTAGCTAGTCATGTATTTTTGTGGGAGTAGAATGTTCAGTCAGAGTGAAAAGCCAGTGCAAAAGCCCTTGAATAAAATCATGCTTGGCATGTTCATGTGCATGGAACAGCCAGAAGGATGTATGCATACAGAAGAGACAGCAAGGGGGGGAACAGTAGGGATCATTTCTGAAGTTAGCAAATGGGTGTACACATCAAGTAAGACCTTGTGGCCACTCTATCTTGTGGGTCATGGTAAGGACTTCAAGTCATAAAAACCTTTGTGGGGGTGTGCTTTCTTGCAGCTTTTCCAGTAGAAATGCCAAATGCCAGTTTGGGACTTAGGAAAGAGATCATGGGTGGATAAAGGTGCTTGATTCATCTCCAAGTAGAAATTAAAGCCATGAATATGGAAGTGAAGACTTAGAGCAGACACTGGCAAATTCTCAGGGATACTTACAACCTGCTGCCTGGTGTCTTAAGTACAGTTTTATTTAAAACATCATGTCTATTAATTCATACAATGTGTATGGTTGCTTCCATTCTACAACAGCAGAGCTGAATAGTTGTGCCACATCATATGACCCACAAAGCCTATAGCATTATCCCTACTCTTTTGCAAAGAAAAGTTGACTGGCCCCCTGCCTAAAGGCACAAAAGGCTTTGAGAGGGAAAGTGGACTCATGATCAAGTTTGAGTCACTTCCACACTGTTCGGGGGAAAATGAAGCCAAGAAACCACAGAAGTAGGTAAAAATCTAGCACAGTCTGCAAAGAAGTTAAGGTGAGAGAATTTCTGTTTTTAAATTGTGAACTCTACTTTGGACTTAGCAACTTGAAGACCCTTGGCTTCCTTGGTGAAAGCTGTTTCGGTGGAGGATTGAGTGTTAACATTGTCATCAAATGGAGGTGGCTTGAGGACCAAATGAGACATGCATACGCAAGGTAAGTGTGACATGCTTATCAAGAGGAGGATAAAGATAGCACTTTAACTGGAGATAAATGTGAGGGTCAACAGACGGTTTACTGTGTTTTATTTTGTTTTTGGCTTGTTGTTTTACATCAGAGCAAATTCAGCTCCATTAAAAGCTGGTGGCAGAATCTAACTGAGGAGATGTGACTCTTTGTGGTGGGTGGTTTAACAACACTGTTGAATTTTTCAGAAGGTCAGAAGGGACCGAACCTGAAGAAATGCTCTACTGTAAAAGAAGAGAAGGAGAGGTGACAGGGAAGGTGAAAATTCCTGTCTGATAGCTTCAATTTTCTCTTTAAAACAAGGTCAGGGAATTGGAGAGTGAGAAAGTTGAGAACTCATTTTGAACAACGTGGGGTTGTAATGTTGGGTGCTCTTTTACATCTGTGCTTAGCAACTGAGGTGCAGACCTGGAGAACACATTTGCATGAATCCCTCAGTGCTGAAGGTTTGAAAGAGAAAAAATGAAACTTTAGAGAAAAAAAAAGCATGTGTTTAGATTTTATAGACAATGTTATTTATTCTGCACTCCTAAGATATAAAGGAAAGAATGAAAGTGGCTGATTATAGATAGAAGGAATTTAACAATCAAGATGGAAACAAAAATTTTTTGTTCACAGATGTGGATACTTGAATTAGAGATGTAATGTGAAACCCTCTACCATGTAACTAGGTTCAAGGATTATACTTGAGTGGATTAGAGAGGGTCATTTGTCAATGAAGAGGTTGAGGAAATGAAGCAAAGTGTTCTATAAATCATCCTTGGGGGATCTGAAGTAATGAGAGCTAATGTTGGAATTGTGGCAGAGTTTGCATCCGTTCTCAAGACAAAGAAATGGAACATTTAATGATGAAAATTCATGAAGCCAACCACTTGATGAATGAAAAGGAATAAACTGGAGGTCAATAGATAAATAGTACTTAGGAAATGGGCTAGTCAAAGGGCACAACCCCCAAGAAAACAGTTGAATTTTATAGAAACAGCAATAAAAAGCCACACAGAACCAGAAACACAGAACTCATTTAACTAGGGATGCAAAAAAATTCAATTATTTATTACATAAAAGGACCTCAAAGGAGATAATATGACAGCCAAGAGAAGGAGGTGATGAATACATATATCATAGATACACATATTTATTTATTTCATGGGTATGAAGGCTTGATAGTTCCATGAGGTATAGCAGAATGGTTTGTAAATAGGACACCAAGTAAGGAGTAAAGAATTTTACAGGATTATGAAGGATGGTGGATTTGGACCAATGGTCACTTTGAAATAGGTAGTAGACAATGGACTTACATCCATTAAGTCCTCTACCCGATGTTAAAACAATACCAAGAACAAGAAATCATTTTTAAAATTCTTCAATCTCTATTATCATTTCCATCTTTGGTTTTAGCTATCTTAACTTAGAACATCATTATCTCTCACTTTTACATCTTAACATCTCCTAACCAATCTCCATGTCTGTACTCTTGATTTTTTTTAATCGCCTTGCTACAAAGAATCCTGAACTATATTTACATGGTGTAATCATATGATTAAAATGCCAATTACTGACTTCACAGCATAGCGTTCTCCTTAATAGGATCCTGCTTATCCCCTCTTCTCTTCTTTCTTACACCCAGAAAGCTATTCTTAATCAATATCAGACCACGTGTTGCAGAATTTTCCATACTATTTTGCATCTTTCAGTCTTTTTCCAGGTATATTGTTGGCCTAAAGCTTTTCTTTCACCTCTTCTGTGCAATGTTTTATGCCCTATCATCAAGCACTTAGTTCAGCCTTTCTTTGTTTTCAGTTTCCCAGGAAGAATTAATCGATCCTTCATTGTATCTTGTATACATGTCTATTCAAATTAATCTGACAAATATTTGTTGAATACTGTATTTTTTCCCTTAATAGTTTTCCCTAGTAGACCATGAGCTCCTTGAATGATTAAGGACCTAGAAAGATGTCTGACATGATGGTGCTTAATAAAGACTTGCCAGAATTGAAGTGGACTTAATAAACCTGTTCTTGCCATAAGCACATTACTTTTAAGTAAGTTTTCTCTCTTTTGGCTCCACTTGTGAAATACAAATTGACCTCTCAGAAATTTTCCTCTAATGCCCTTGTTGGAAAATGTTAATAATGGGTCAGTGACAGGTGTGATTAAGCCTTCTCTTCTCCTTTATTTAGATTGGTGTCACTGTACCAGCTCAGAGAGAGCTGTAAAGAACATTAACACTGCATCCACTGTGACAGAACAAACCATTCCTCAGAAATTGATAAGAGTTTGTTTTTTTTTCTGGAAATGAATTTGGTTGTGGCAAAACAAATAGTTGCCTCAATGGCCATTCTTTCCTTTACTTTGATAGCTTTCATTTGTTTTACCACATCTCTTTCTCTGATTAATGTAATAATGCACTTCTCTTTGTAGGATGAGGATTAGGAAAACTTTCTAACATAGATGAAAACAATCTCACCAAGAAGTCTCTTTAAATATTTAAAAACATCATATACTTGGGAATTTTGGAAGACCATTTGGCTTCTATTTGCATATCAGAAGTCAATGATCATGAAAAGAAATTTAAAAACAAACTTTAATTCCTTGGGTTGGATAAAATATTCATATTTATGGTATTCAAGTGTCTATCAGGATGATTTCATATGAGTAACATTGGATGATGTGATTCAACAATGAAATAAACATTTCCTTTTGATGGGGGGGGGTATAAAATGCAACCAGTAGTTATTTTAAAAGCATGAGGTCACTCACTTCCACTAAGAACAGAGACCAGAAATATGACTATTCAGGGCAATGGTTGCTCTTGACTCATATTTACACTTAATAAATAATTCCTGCATCCTTTTTCAAGATAGTAAATAGAATACATGAATGCCTTATGAATCCAGAACCACCAAGGATAAATGTCAGGCTGGAATTTTTCAGATAATTATAATACTTAGCACTCATATAAGGACTTTGCATCTGCATATCTGTTGTTTCATTTCACCCTCACAATTTAAGTCATTGTACAGCTGTGAGAAAACTGACATTCAGAAACTTGCTACATTACACAATTATTTGTCATTAAGAGTAGGCTTTGGAAGTTCATGTTTTATCTTATAGTCAAATGTTCAAAAGGAAATGTTAAGGAACTATCAATGACACCAATGATCTTTATAAGTGTGAAATAAGTTTCAGTTTAATGTTGTTTTATAACTATATTTAAAAAACGCATCATGTCTGGCCTGGTATTCACAGAGTATGGCTTCTGAGTACAATTTAAACTTCTCTCTTTTTCTGAATCATCATAAGCATAATAATATGTACTATTATGTTTTGCTGTCATAAATACAGGCCCATGTCTATTTTTTAGTGTTTCTACAATAGCAGTTTGTCAGATGTCACCTCTCCTGATATGTGTGCTAGCCTCGAAGAGCCTTTCTGCTTCTTTCTTATTCCATCTTCTAATGTTCTACTTCTAATGCACTCTAGGCAGAGAGACAAGGTCATTAATCTTATTAAATGTGTTGGCCATGGTAACAGTAGAGGAAATCATTGAGAGGCTGAAATTCGCAAACTTTAGTGGGCATAAACAGTACTTGGGAGTGTATAAAATGCAAATTCATGGGGGCTACTCCAAGATTCTGACGTGTAGATGTGGAGTGGAACTCAGACGAGTGCATTTTACCTACCATTACCTATGTTTATGAAGAAGATTTTCTCCTGTCAATAGATTAATAAATGTATTATTGATATGTATTTCATGCACTAAGTACATGGCACCAGTTCGATACATTGTAGAAATGTCCACTTCAGAATCTAGAAGAAACAACATGGTCTAGAAGAGGTATGTAGAATTTGGGATCAGTCATACCTGGATTGAAATTCACTTTTGACTTTCAATTCAAATGACCGTCTTCAGAAGTTTCTTAACCTCCCATCACATCACTTGGAAAACAGCTCCTGATGTCTCCATCTCACTTGGTTGCTATATCTGAGAAATTGAGATAGTATCTGAAAATATTTTCAGATTCCATGTAATTATATACAGTGGTTTAGAATTTTACACTTTCTTGTTGCCAGACTGACTGACCAATCATTGCATTTCTGAAGTGCAGTGTTTTTTTTTAACTGGTGTAGGTAAACCGCTGCTGTCCCATCATTCCTGTCTGCTTCAGCAACCGAGACACGGCATTCAAGCCTGGTAGGCCCTGGCTATCAGCACTTCAGGAGACATCAGCAGCCAGGTTTGTTCACGATTCTACTGAAAATGGAAGGAAACGAAGTGAAGAGCAAGCAGGAAGAGGCTGCTCCCGGAGAAATGTAAACGGGAGGTTTTATTGCAGCAGATCGTGTCTTCAGGTTCAGCACCTGCTCCTGTCACCCAACCCTCCCAATTTGAATGCGTGATTAACAACTCATTAGCAGATCATTAGCTGAATCAGCCTTGTGTAGTGAAGAGGACCCAGGTTCAATAATTTGCCCACAATTATCACCAAATGCAGACAAAAAATGGAAATTAAATACGCTTGATAAAATGCTAGTATTTATGCTGTTATATCAGGATGGGATAAAGTGGTCTGTGGTAAATCGCTCTTCCTCTTTACTTATACCCAGGAAAGCAGACATTTGTCTCTGTGTTCCTTATCATCTTGAAGACAACTCAGGAAACAAATGCATTTACCTCCTCATCGCCCTCCATCTCGTTTTCCCAGGTGATCGCTGCTGCCTGTGCGAATTTTAGCTTTAAGTCTCTACTTGCGGTGGCAACTTGTGCCAGATCAGATGTCAGTTTTTCTCACCCTGTGCCCATTCTCTGCTTTTATATAAGAAATGAATATTTTCCCCTTGGTCTGGAGAAAGAATGGCTGCCTAACACAAACCAAGCCAAGCAGACAGTCCTTTCCCGAATACAATCTGTTGAGCAGAGATTTAAAAACACTAAAAATGAGAATAAGTTGATCATTTATTAAGTTGTGGTTAGGAGAAAGAAGTTCTGGTATAATGCTGTGCCCTAATGTGCCTGCAGAAAATAATAACATGTGGTATACTTCAAAAAGCTAGAGGAAAGGGTTTTGGGTATTTTTACCAAAAGGAAATCACAAATGTTTGAGAGGCAGGAGTATTTAACCTGATTTAAGCCTTGTATGATGTATACAAATATTGAAATATCAGGTAGCAACCAAATCTACAAATTTTATGTTTCTATGTATCAGTTAAAAATAAATTTTATAAAAATAAATTATAAATAAATAAATGAATAAATTTATTTTATTTTATTTATTTATTTTGCAGCACCATGGATTGAACTCATGACCTTGCGTTTGCCAGGCAGGCGCTTAGGCCACTGAGCTAGATCCCTGGCCCTATAAATAAATTTTAAAAATGGCTTTCACTATGCTTGATTCCAAAAGCTGACTCTACTCAGCCACTTATGGTTCTGGTTTCTCTATGTACACTGGGTTCTGCCAGTTTCTGGACACAGTCTCACTATAGCCTTATTTTTTTTTTTTTAGAGTCAAACACAACATAGCATTTCAGAACAGAACACTGCAAGCAATACAGGTCTTCAAAACATAACAACAGGAGATTAACAATGGCTACCCTAGTGTCTCTTGCCTTCTTCAAAATGGTTGTTCATACATTCACACAATAAACACAAACAAAACAAACTAATATAAAACCAGATAAAACAAAAGAGTGAAAGCATTACAGGCCTTCAAATCAGACAACATAAACCAACAATGACTACCTTAATGTCCCCTGTTTTCTTCAAAAGAGCTATTCCTATCTTCTCACATATTGCAATCAAATAGTAGAAAAGAGACTTAAACCAATCAAATCAAAGAATAAAAGCACCAATGGACTTTAGAACCTTTCCCCCATATTTATCAGGAATTTTGTATCTTATTGAGTCTTTCATTTTCTT
>RJWT010007998.1:0-26837 GCA_004365215.1 Cuniculus paca
ATTCACTGAGTGTCCATTACATGCCAGGAATTTTTCTGGGCAGTGGGGATATAAGGACAATGAAGGTATAGTTTCCACTCCCAGGGAGCATCAATCTAGTGAATTCTCCATTTCATCACGCGCAGAACAGAAAATTTCTTCTCTAGCAAAATATTAGGAATTCTTAACTTATCTAATGGACTCTCCCCAGCCTCTTCTGCTGAATTCACCAACCCATAAATGGAGGAGTCCCAACTTTCATTTGTTAGGCTTCTCATAAACCTTTTTGTACTTATGCTTCCAAGCTCCTTCAACAATATCCTGGATGAAGATTTTATTACTGTCTTCAATTTGTTCAGAGAAATTGACTATTACTGAAAGAGACAAAGTACCTCCTGCATTAGTCTTTAAGATACACTGCTGCTCTCTTGGATAAAATATTGACAGGGTCTTTCAACTCATCCCACATTACCCTTATATCTGTCTCTTTCATAAATATTGCTATTACTTTAGGATTTTGATCATTAAAAGGACAAGTTCAATCAAATAATTATTCAATAACGTGCATGCCAAGCTTTCCTGGCATCACTTACCAGAAATCCTGCAGTTTTAGGCTGTATTGCCCAAACATTCTATTTACATTCAACTTGTCCGAAGGTATTGCTAAGAATAGGAATGAATATATAGCCTGTTTGCTCAGAGCATTAAACCACATTGCCAAATTTGGACTGGTTAATGTAGTATCTCCCTCATGAATAGAGTATGGAATTGAAAAATGACTACCATGGAGGACAGAATGACTCAGAAATCTAAAAATAACCAAATCATGTGAAAAGACCCAAAGGCTACTTGATAATGCACCTCATCTGCTGCTCACAAAACCAACAAATTACATTATTTAGATCTATGCAAAATAGCATTTTATTTGCATATTTAATCTTATTTTGGGTGGGTGGTTTTATCTTCCTACTGTAAGATAATTTGTAGATTCAGGGGTATACTCTAGCCCAAAAAACAACCCAAATCCAGTTTGTTTTGTTTCATTTTTATAAATTTCTGTAAATTAATAACTCAGAGTGCTTGTAATGATTTTAAGAATGGATTTGAAAACACACTTTGGATAAACCAAATGGTCCTTAAAGTTCTAGGAGATACCAGTCACCAAAGCATTAAGAAGAAAAGATGGAAATCTGAGTCACCTGGGAGGTTCAGTGTTGCCTAGATAAACTTCTCTTCCAGGATTCTCAGAATAAGCAGAGCTTCTAAATAGTGTCCCGTCTGTCTTGTAATATTAACCACTTTACTGGGATGTAAATTGACAGCAGAACCAAAAGTAATCTAGAAGATGTACCCTTAACTATGCTCATCAACATAAACATCAAGGCAAGAACTCAAGTGGGAGTCATTAGAATGAACATCGTCCCATATTATCCTATTGTCAGCTAGTGTCATCACCATAATACTGTACTTGATGGAATTCCTACACATGGAATCACAAACAAATCTATATCCTGAATCTCTTCCATGAGAAACTTGCATCCCCCTACCTATGTAAGTTCTGGATCTCTTCTGGGCACTCGAGGTTTCCCCACAGCTCTCACATGGAGGTTGTTTCTCCTCATACACGTTTAGTTTCAAGCCACCTCAAGAAAAAAACTCAATCCCCTTTATTCCAGATACTATTCACTGACCTCACATTTCATCTCCTTTATTTATTGAAGACATTAATGCCCCAGTGGCAGCATGGCTTTTTAGTTCAGCTCTACCAAAACACACAATGTCTCCAACATTTATATGGTTGATCCACTCAGCAGCCTGATTTCTCAACATAACTTTCTCCAGTAGTTCCTTCCTATCTATGTTAGCCACCTCCTTCAAAGGCTTCGCTCTAGAGAGCATCTGAACGACCCCTAAAACTTTAATTGGGTATGTGTGCTTCTCTTATCACTACCATTTAGCATTCCACCCATGTGTTTTAGAGTCACAGCCCATTTTCATGATTGGGCCAATCTTACCATTTTTCCAGTTACTTTGAGTGCTCTCTAGGCTTCACTTTCCTCCCTCTCCACCTTAATTGATGTGATCCTTCTTTGTAGGTGCTCTTTCATAGGTTTCTTTAACTTTTTCATGCTACTTTTTCCTTATGTACTAACTTACTATTTCTATAATCTCGTGTAGGGTAAATTATTCATGTTCTCCTTGCCAGCCGTATATGATACAGAAAAATTATATATCAACTGACTGCTTTTCTATTAAATGCATTTTTTATGATATGAAATTGGCATTCAACACTGTGAGCAGTTTTTGTGTTTCCCTGATTGGCTTGCTTTTCTTTTCTTTTTTTTTTTTTTTTTTTTTTTTTTTTTTTTTTTTGCGGCACCGGGGATTGAACTCATGACCCTGCGCTCGCCGGGCAGGCACTTAGACCACTGAGCTAAATCCCCAGTTGGCTTGCTTTTCTGTACCCAAAGAGAAGCCATCACACCTGCCCTCTCTCCTCAGACTTCACTCTGAGGTCTTTTGGTTTGACTTTTACTGGATGGCTTTGCCTTACACACCAATTTAGAAAGTAAACACAGTTAGTTGTGGTCTTCTCAACCTTTACCATCATTTCTACAATTGAGTCTGAAGAGAGTGATGTCAGCTAGATGAGGTTTATGAAAAACCTTAATTTGAACAAGTATCTATGCATGAAAATACCTTCACAAGAGATGAGGAATCTAAGGGAGAGTTTATCATACCTGGGTAGAGCACAGGACTAACTAGACATATTGAAAATGGCAGGAAGGACTCTTTTATACTACCCATGTCACAATTCTCCCAAGACCATGCAGAACACCGCAGAGACAGAACCTTCCTCATAGGGAAGGAGTAGAATGAATACCTGACTTCCCCAGAGTCCCCAGCACCAGGCCTATCCCAGTGAATCCTAGTGCCAGGCCAAACTGTGCTGATCCAAGTTCCAAATGGACTTGCCAACTAAGCCAGGTGCCAAACCTGCCACACAAGGAATCCAGCAGCAAAGCCATCCACTGACCCTCCCTGCTGGCCCACCTAGAATCTCTGTGCCTGCTGACATGCAAAGGGTTCCTCCTGCCAAGGACAGTATGCAAAGATCGGCACAGGTGCCTATTTCTTCAAATTCATAGACAACAAAGCAAGTCCACAGCAACACGGATGTCGTTGATTCCTCTTTTTCTTGTTATGTGTCACCACTTCGTGCATTTAAAAGTTCTGTCTATTCTTCCACTCAAATACATCTTAAATCTGTGCATTTCTCTTCATTTTCACTGACGTCAGCTTATTCTAGTTTGCCATCATCTTCTTCCTAGATTTGTCCATGAGCCTCTTAACTGAGCGAGAGCAGACTGCATCGGCATGAAAGCTCTGCTGTCTCACCATGCTTAGAAGAGCCCTGCATTTTTGCTTAATGCCCTACTGTTGTTGTCTCAAAACTTCTAATAATTTTTCATCAGGAGGCATTTTCATTTTTCACTGAGTTTCACAAATTACAGTCTGACAATTAGTCTCCCCATTTATGGTCTTGCCCCTTCCAACGAACTCTACACAAAAAGGTCAGAGTAATATTTTTATCACATTAATAATCACACTTCCGTGTTTAAGCTACGTTGGTGGCTTTCCATTCCATTTAGAATAAAGTCCTCATTCATATCATGGTCTACAAAGCCCTGCCCAATGGGTGGGAGGGCTCTCTTTCCAATCTCGTCACCCTCACTTGCAGGCATAGGGTATCTTTCTGTTCATTGTACATAGTGGTTTCTTTCTTGCCCCAGGCTCTTTGCACATGTGCTTGCCTCTCTGAAATACTCTGTCACAAATTACATCCTTCTCATCCCTCAAGACTTAAATAGTATTTTATGTGTCTAGGTCTGTTAACTGTCACAACAACCCCAACTCTCAGTGGCTTATCACGTTCACACATGAAAGTTTGTTTCATAGTCACTGTCTAATCAGCTCATTGGGTTTCCAAAGCCAGAGCTCCTATTGGAATACAGGCACCTACCTTTTTCAAAATAGTGACCCCACCATTTTTCTGTGGCCTCTGATTTCTTTTTTTTTTTTTTTTTTTTTTGCGGCACCAGGGATTGAACTCATGACCTTGCGCTTGCCAGGCAGGCGCTTAGACCACTGAGCTAGATCCCCGGCCCAGCTTCTGATTTCTTTATCAGATCTGCTGAATCCAACACTGATAAGAGAAAAGAGTAGGTGGGGGGTTACAGGAGAAGTTTGGCATCAAGATTAAAAGGGAGCTTGTGAATTCTGTCCACGGTCTATTGCTCCATTTCATTATAAAAATGTTGGGAAATGTTGTTTAGCTCTGTGTCCCAAAGGCAAAAGTAACAGCTTTGAATCTGTTTTACTCTCACTTACTCAGAATGTCAATACCCTTGACTATCCTGTGCATATACTACTCTGTCCATCCCTTACTATTTTGGCCATATTTTTAAGCTGAGGGATTTCTGATACTTTTAAAACTGTACTTCATATTGTTTGGAAGCTCATGTTCTAGTGTCAAATTTTCTAGAATCTACACATTCTGAACCTTAATATTTATCTGTTTAAAAGTATCTTATAACACAGGATCATTATGAAGTGAGATAAAATGTGTAAAGTTCTTAGTACCATGGTTAGTTTATTACTCAATAAATGTAGATAAGGTTATTGTCATTGAACACTACATGCCTTGTGCCTGATCTAATATATTCCACAAGAAAGTACTGGATGAACATTAGTCGAGTAAATGAAAAATAAATAAGTTTAAAAAAATATTTCCTCATAGCTAGGACTCCAATAAAGACAAAAAATTTCTTTATTGGAACACATAGTTCACTGAACAAATTACTTGCTAATCCTTACTTGCTGAGAAGTCCTTAACCTTGTATGTGGTCTTGGACACCTACAGTAATGACACGACAGTAATCTAAAAATTGTCTAACAATAAGTGTCAACTTGAACAACAGCAACATATCTCATTCCCTTCCTTTGAAATTTTAAATGCATCTTTTATTTATATCACTTGATTTTTTTATATTTTTATAGTGAAATTTCTTTCACACATATGAGGAACACTGAGAATTTCTTCCGAAAGAAAAACAATGAAGGAAATAAATTATTAATTAATATTACCATCAAACTTGAAAATTACCATTGACAAATAATTTTAAGATTTTAGAAAAAGTAATCCCAAAAGTAAATATATATTGATAGAAGATTTCAAATGGTAGAGAGGAATATAAAGTTAAAAAAAAAAAAAGAATAGTGTTCTTCATTATTGAGCCTAGTCCTGGTCTGTAGAAGAAAACAGTGTTCATAATTTCTGTGTTTGTTTCCAGAAATAAGTCTAGGTTTAGTTATTTTTGTTACCACCAATGGGGTGGGGGTTAGCTAATATCCATATTTTTCTGCAACTTGCTGTTTTGTTAATTTAGCTCTGTCTTCCAGCACCTAGAACTTTGAGAGAGATGTTTGCTTTTTAAAGTACAGAGCCCAGGAGAACAGCCTCCCCCGCGCCCCGCCCCTGTGAGCAACCAGCTGATTTGGAGGAACCTAACTTTGCAAGCCTAAAACCGAGCAACTACTTAGAGGACAACAATATGCAATCTAGTAACAATTGTAGATTTCCTACTGTCTTACCACTGCTTCTATTCGTTTCATTGCTCTGTTTTATTCCCCCTTAAAAGTAAATAAATAAATAAAGTACATAGCCTATGGTGATTTTTTTTACAATAGTAGGCTACATAAACCAAGAAATCAAACATAGCAAAAACAGGACATGACTAACACCAAGAAAAAAAAAATGAAGAAAATAGATGAAAAAGAATGGTAAATTTCACCAAAGAATTTAAATCTCAAAGAAAGTCACATGGAAATTCTAGAAATAGAAAATAATGTGAGTAAAATTTCATACTTCATGAAGGGATATGATAATAGGTTAGAAGGGAAAAATAATGAATTTGTGAGCCAGAACATAGATTGTTAAGAACTTTCTGATTAAGGCAAAGAAGTGTGAAAGGTATAAAAATATAGAAATGCATGTAAGAAGAAATATCACGTAGGCATTACAGTATTGTAAGACAGAAAGAGAATCAGGCAAAAGGAATATTGGCAAATTATTCATCAAAGTCATCAAGAAACAGATTCAAAGTTCTTTGCACCACTCTCAGAATAAGTACAAAAACTATGAAACATAGACACAGCATTGCAAAACTCCTAAAAGCCAGAAAGAAAAAGAAAAATTTGAAAACAATCCAGAAGTATAAAAGTTAGAGTCTGGGGAGGGGGGCGGGGATATATAAAGAGCAATAGTAAGGCTAACTGAATGGTAACATAAATTAAGTAAACCAGGAAACAATGAAATGACATCTTTAAATTACTCAAAGTAAATATCTACTCACTTAAGATTCTATACACAGTAAAGAAAAAATCCATGAAAAATGAAGGTAAAATAAAGACTATTTCAGAAAAACAAAAATTTGGAAAAATGTAGTGCCACAAATCCTGCACTGGAATGAATACCAAAGAGATTTCCTTGGTAAAAAGAAAATTACCCAGGGTAAAATACAAAGATTCAGGGAAAAATGAAGAATAATGAAAACAATAAATATGTGGTAAATGTGAATTAATGTTGGCTAAACAAAATAATCGAACTATTTACTCCTTTTGGGTTTAGATATATACTATGTAGAATTGAAATGACAATAATACACACACAATAGAAGAGATAAGTGAAGTTTAACAGTTTAAATTCTTAGCCATATTGGAGAATAGCAAGTTTTATTTTATAATTAGACTGTATTAAGTGAACTATAAACACTATAACCTCAAAGTAAACAGAAAACAGGAAGATAAAATAATCTATGACTAACAAGTTAATGAAGATCGAAAAGGAATAATAAAAATATTTCGTAAATCAAAAACCAGGAAATGAAGAACAACAAAAAAATATAGAACTAATTTTCTAAATGGTCAGTATAAACTCAAATATATCAATAATTTAAATTAAAAAAAATTCCAGACTATAAAAAACAAAAGCAAAAAGAAAGACAAATTCACATCCTTATAAAATACAAGAAACAAGTTGAAAACAAAAGCATAGAAAAAGCTATGGCATGCAAATAATCAAAAGAGAGATATGTGTTTATACTAATATAGTTTTTTAAGACTTTAAATCTAAAAGTATGACCAGAAACTGAGAGATTATTCTAAGTGATGAAGATATCAATCCAGTAGAAAATTTAATAACTCTAAAAAATCCATTTCTAGCCAGGCGTGATGGCTCACGCCTATAATCCCAGCACTCGGGAGGCTGAGACAGGCAGATCGTTGTGAGTTCGAGACCAGCCTGGGCTACAAAGTGAGCTCAAGGCCAGCCTGAACAGCATAGTGAGACCCTGTCTCAAAAACACCAGGGCTGGGGATCTAGCTCAGCGATCTAAGCGTCTGCCTGGCAAGCGTAAGGTCGTGAGTTCAATCCCTGGTGCCACAAAAAAAAAAATCCATTTCTACCTAATCAAAGAGACTAAAAATAAATGAAGACAAAGGTGATAGGGTAAAATAGTGATTATTAGAGACTGGGAAGAGTGGGGGGTGGCAGAAGTTGGGGCTCATAATGGGTTCCCAAACCCAGCTAGATCTTATCAAAGTATAAAATTCTAGTGTTCTTTAGCACAGTAGGGAGATATAGTTTGCTAAAATCTAATATAGACTTTATGAAGAACTATAATAGCAAAGCTCACAGACTCCAAACACAAAGTAGTGATGGAGATGGAAATATTAGTTATCCTAATTTAATCAACACATATTATACATATTCATTGACATAACACTATACTTCATAAATGTGTGCAATTATTATGTTAACACATTTTAAGTGTATTAACTACCCTGGTTTGGCTGTTATTCATTGTATACACGTATGAAATTAATAACATTTTAGTGTAAAAAAGAAATTCATGATTAGTTTAATGTAAGTCTGTGTTGTGTTACAGCAAGCAAACAAAAAATTAGTAAGGATATGGAACTTAGGAGATCTGAAAGTAATCTGTCATGGCAGACACATTATGATCCACCACACCATAAATCTTACTATTCCAATGCAACACAAAGGGTTACATATTTGGTAATGTTTGAATGCACTGTTCTATCTTTATCAATCAGATCACATAGAGAGCACTGCACATAAAATTCAAAATTTATCATATGACTGGCTATAAAATGAGATCTAACATATATTTATAAAGCAACTTTATATTTTTATTCTTAACTGACACATGGTATTTACATATTTATGAGTTACTGTGTGGAATTTCTACCTGTTGTGATGTGTATTGATACTATCCAGGTAATCAGTAATGATAATATTTGAGGTAATCGCCTCAGACATTTGCAGTCCTCTTGTGCTAAAAACATTCAAGATCCCATTACCATTTTGAAATAAACTCTATTTTTGAAGTAAACCAACCCGTTTAAGTTATAATTCATTTTCAGTAAAATGCATCCATGTAAAATTTGATGATTTTTCACAAATGAATCTCATGTTGTCACTACAATAATCAAGGTACAGAATATTTTCATCACACCAAGCAATTAACTTCCTCATGCCCCTTTTAGTCTAGTTTCTTCTCAATTCCACTGACATGATTTATATTTCTTAAATATAAATACACAGTAAAATGAATAAAAATAAACCTATGAAGCTAGACTGCCTGGATTAGATACTAACTCTATCACAATTGGCTCTGTAAATACTAGTGTAATGGGTTAACTAATGGTCCCATTGTAACCCCCAGCTGAAGTGAGTCAGTGCGGCTGGGTGTAAAAGGCCCACCTGAGGATTGTTGCCAACAGCATAAAAACAGAACTAGAGGGGAAGATGGTGCGCCATTGATTCTCCTGGAGAAGTTTGTCATTGCTAGCTTTCCTGATAGGAACTCACCCCGCTGTTATCATCAGAGAAGCTCAGGACCTGGCTGTCTTCGAGGACGGCTGCAGTTCTCTTTAGGAGAGCTCTGGCCCTTACTTTGAGCATCGTTTCCTGGCTCCAGTGCAGATCCCTCAGCCTGCTGGCACAGATCCTTCATCCCACTGGTGCAGACTTTCTGACTTTCACCACTGACCTTTGGGCCTTCCCAGTGCAGATCCCTATTAAAGACTTGCATGAGACATTGTTGTGGGCTCTAGGCCTCCAGCTGGGCTCGTGGAGGACATTGCCACGGGCTCTAGGTCTTCAGTTGGACTCGTGCAGGACATTGCCATGGGATCCAGGCCTTCAGCTAGATTCTTCGAGTTTCTAGTGTGTGGACACACTGTTTGCACTCTTCTACATTTGACTTTTTAGGTGATTATTATAAAATAATCCTAAAAATTATGTGTCCCGTATTAAATACATTCCCTTGTAAACCCTGATTACAACAATCAGTAAGTCATTTAACATTTCAATGCCTCAATTTCCTCATCTGTAAAATGAAAATCATAAAAATAGCAATTTCCTTTAAGATTGCTAGGAAGGTTAAATAAGTTAGTGCATACAGGGACTCGTAACAATGTACGCCCATATTGCCTGTCACATAAGCATTATCTGGGTTCCTATGATACAGACTTAGGCACTGCCCACAGGGACCTTACTTAGAGACCAACATAGCATTAGATGAAGAAGTCATAATGGTGGCATGAGCACTACTTTCCCTGTGTATGTTTTTGCTGTTCAGTGATTTAACAGAAAACATATGTATCAAAGCAATTTCAATGGCTAAGCATCTTACAAGATTCAACTGCAGATAAGGCGCTGCAATTTCACTTCTTTCTCAAAGGCAAAAACATGTATTTATTGGACAAACAAGCTGATGAAAGGACATTTATTCCAAGAAAAAGATGTGTTGTTTAGCATATCTTGTAGCAAGCAAACAAACATCCCTAGCTTTTCTCCAGTAACCTAAGTGCCTGTTAAGTCATAATAGCAGTAGTATTATCTACATTCAGTGCTTGCTTTTCATACCCCTTAGCAAATAAGATAAGCTACTTCTAACAACCATTTATATAATGAATACACTGAATAAATAAATTGAATAATTCAGAAAAACTGAAGACATTTCTCACAAGAAGAAACTATTCAGTGAAGAGGCATTTTAAAATCAACAGCATATTTAAAACAAAGTCAAGTACAATATGGTGATTTTACCAAAAAAATAAAATGATTACTGGATTGTTTAGCTTTCAGTGAATTTCTCTCTAGCAACTACAATGTCAATCACAACTAATTATATAAATGAAGAACATAAACATCTTCTGACAGTCTTACATTCATTCCACGGTTTGGAAAAAGAATCTAAATTCATAATCAAGATAAACTAGAAACTGAATTAGAGATCTTGATACAAATAAGAGAAAATACATAACTTGCATGACGTAGAATTAATAGCAGTAGATTATGATTTTAATTGAATATTTCAATTGAATATTTTAATGTATCATAATTAAATTTATAACACTCTTGCAAGTATGCAATAGGGAAGTATTTGAATAAAATGGGAAGAAATAACTAGATTTTTCTAGTCATTGTGTTAGTTTTTCATTGCTGCAACAAAACACCTGAGAATAGTAATTTAAAGGAGAAGGGTTTTATTTGAGCTCAAGGTTTCAGAGGTTTAACTCCATGGCCACTTGGCTATATTGCTTCTAGGCTTGCATTGAGGAAGAATCATCATGGTGAGGAATTTATGGTAGAATAGTATCACATTCAGTGCATCGCTTGAAATTCCTGGTGAGGGGGGTGGGGTTGGTGTGGGGAAGATGGTGGAGAATGGAGAAATGAAGACAAGACTCAGAATAAAGAAAGTGAGGTCAGGTGGAGCCCTCATGAGAGAAAAGGAGTTGCCCAACAAGTGCAGTGTGTTTATTTGTACAATTAGCAAGAAGTTGATAACAGGTGAAGCCCCTCTCTGTTAGGCAAGAGAAAGGACCCATCTAACAACTTGTTTGTATGATTCACCTCAGGTGCTCTGTATTCTCAGGGCTGACCTTGCTTTAGCTCCACATCTGTGGTTGATCTCCAGCTCAGCTACTCCCCACAGAATGGAACTGCTCCCTTGATGGTGGCAAGGAAGCAGAGAAAGCAAGGGTTTATGTGCCAGTAGACTTCCTCCTTCTACTTCTGTTCCATCCATATCACCATCTTACTAGACAGTGATACCCACATTTAGGGAGTGTGTTCCCCTCAGGGCTCTGTCCCACATGCCAGTCATCCCTGGAACATCTCACAGACACACCTAGAAGTGTGCTTTATTAATACCCTATATGTCTTTCACTTTTATCAAGCTACAGTCAAGATTAACAATCACACTAAGAATAATTTACTTGATCTTCCATAGCTGAAAGAGATATCTTAAAACCTTACTGGCAAGGTAATAGTCACCATATAAGAAAATAAGTCCATGACCGTCTTTGTTCCTGAAACTATATTAAAGAAACTTATGAGACATATTACCTAATCTCAATGTCTAGGCTTTATTGGGTCATTTTTTAAAATAAAAATTCTGGAAAAAAATGAGGACTGTGAATAGTAGCAATGTATCTAACAATGACAGCAAATTAATGTTATTGTAAGGCATGATATCAGAGTTACAGGTTTCTTTAAGCATCTTTATAATTTAGAGACTCATACTGAAACATTTATAGAACAACTGTCAAGGATTCAACATCAAGGAGTTGAGAAGGAGATGACTATTGGACATAACAGATGTAATGATCATTCATAACACACTAACAATACATGAAGCTGAGCAATGAATACCTAGGTGACATTATACACTTCTCTTCTTATGTATGCTTTAGATAATCCATAATAAAAGTTTTTAAATATAGTGTATGAAATTGAAAAAGAAATAAAAATCCTACCAAGAAAAGTCCGGGAAGTGATGGATTCATGGCCAAATTTTACAAGAACACCAGGGAAGATCTCATACCAATACTCTTCAAACTCTTCAATGAAATTGAAACAGAAGACATTCTCCCAAAGTCATTTCTGGAAGGTAATTTTAACCCTGATTTCAAAACTAGACAAGAATCCAACCAAAAAAGAGAACTACCAGCCAATCTCTCTAACAAAGATAGATGCAAAAATTCTCTGCAAGATACTGGCAAACAGAAGGCAGCAAGTCACCAAAAAGATCATGTGCCATGACCTGGTGGCTTTATCCCAGGGATGAAAGGATGGTTGAACATACTCAAATCATTAACTATAATACATCAGATTAAAAAAGCAAGGACAGCAGAAGATGAGGGTGTGGCCCATCAACCTCATCCTTAGATACATTCAGAATGTACAGGTCCCCGATTCAGGTGTGGCTCTATGAGCAAGTGAATATGCAGATAGAATGCTGTATCACTGGTCTTGATGAGTACATGAACCTTAGATGATGCAGAAGAAATTCATTCTAAAACAAAGTCAAGAAAACAACTAGGTTGGATCTTGCTGAAAAGAAATAATATTACTCTGCCACAAAGTGTCTCCAACTAGAAATGATCAATGAATTAAGACAGCAGCGAAGTGAGGCAATGGCGATTATGATAATATGTAAAAAAAGCAGCCAATTATGAGATTTTCCCTGGGAGTGTTTATAAAACATTTGTTCATATTGTTTTGACTACCCTTATGTTTTTACTGGAGGCCAATAAATGTAGGGTTGTTTTTATTTAAAAAAAAATCAAGGAAAAAAATCACACTGTTACTTCAGTAAATGCAGGAAAAAACCTTTGAAAAAACCCAACATTCATGATAAGCCCTGGAAAAAATACGTATACAAGGACTATATCCCAATCTAATAAAAGTCATTTATAACATACTTACAGCCAACATAATATTAAATGGGGAAAAACTAAAATTTTCCCACTGAAATCAGGATCAAGACAAGGTTGTCCACTCCTGTTTAAAATAGCCCCCAAAATATTAGCCAGAGCAGTCAGACAAAAGAAACAAATAAAAGGGATAAATATTGGAAAGGAAGAAGTCAAAATATTATTCGCAAATGGCATAATTCTGTGTTTAAAAGAACCAAAAATTTCACTAAACTACTCTTAGAATTAATCAGATTCAGCAATGTGGCAGGATACAAAATAGACACACAAAAGTTAATAGCATTCCTATACACTAATGATGAACTCACATAGAAAAAAATGAAAATAATATTATTCACAGTAACATCAATAAAAATTAAACACTTAGGAATTAACCATGAAAGTGAAAGATGTACAATAAAAATTATACCAAACTGAAAAAGGAGATTAAAGAGGACATCAGAAGTTAGAAATATAAAAAAATAAAATAGAAATATATCCCACTTCCCTGAACAGGCAAAACCAACATAGTGAAAATGGCCATACTTCTAAAATTGATATATAGATTTAACACAACCCCAATCAAAATTCTAACAACATTCCTCATAGAACTAGAAAAGACAATGCAGAAATTCACAGAGAAGGAGAAGAGATCCAGATTAATAAAAAGAAATTTTGAGTAACAATAACAAAACAGGAGGCATCACAATCCCAGCTTTAGGGTTATATTACAAAGCTATAATGATTAAAAAAAAATAGCATGGTACTGGCACAAAAAACAGAAATGTGAAACAACAGAACAGAGGAAGTAGAAACAACCATAGACGCATTCAACTATTCGATCTTTGCCAAAGGGGTCAAAAACTTACGCAGAAGGAGAAATACCATCTTTAATAAGTCGTATTTGGGAACAATGAATATCAACATGCAGAATACTGAATCTAAACCCATATATCACACCATGTACCAAACTAAAATCAAAATAGATCGAAGATCTTGATATTAAAATGAAAGCAATCTGCTGGAAGATAAAATAGATTAAACTTTTGAAGTCATAGGTGTAGGCCAGGACTTTCTGAACAGAACTTCAACTGCACAAGAGATAACACCAAGAATCCACAAATGAGATCATATCAAATAAAAAAATTTTTGCACTGCAAAGGAAACAACCAATGGAATAAAGAGATAACCTACAGAATGGGAGAAAAAATTTCACCAGTTATTCCTCAGATAGAAGACTAATATCTAGAATATATAAAGAACTAAAAAAAAATAGACTCCCAAGAATAAAAGAACCAATCAAAAAATGGGCAATTGAAATGAATGTAGACAATTAGCATAACAAGAAACACAAGTGGCCATTAAATATTTGAAAAAATGTTCAACATCTCTGTTCATTTGAGAAATGCAAATTAAAACAACACCAATATTGCATCACAGTTCAGAAGAAACAGAAAACCAGATAACAACAAAATGCTGTAGAGGCTGCAGGGGGAAATAGGAACCCTTCTGATTGTTCTTCGGCATGTAAACTAGTACAACCATTATCAAGTCAGTATGGAGATTCCTCAAAAACCTGAAATAAGAGATTCCATTTGACCCAGTTATT
This sequence comes from Cuniculus paca, assembly GCA_004365215.1. Taxonomy (NCBI): domain Eukaryota; kingdom Metazoa; phylum Chordata; class Mammalia; order Rodentia; family Cuniculidae; genus Cuniculus; species Cuniculus paca. The sequence goes on from RJWT010007998.1 coordinate 14,441, forward strand.
CTTCTTCTTGGAATCTTCCCAAAAGAGTTAAATACATCATATTACAGTCACACATGCATACTTATGTTTATAGTAGCACAACTCACAGTAGGTAAATCTTGGACACAGCCTATGTGTCCATCAAGAGATGGAGGGATAAAGAAAATGTAGTGTTTATGCAGAATGGAGTATTATTCTCTGCCATAATGAAGGATAAACTTGAGTCATTTGTGGGAAAATGGATGTGCCTTGGGACCATAATGCAGGTGAAATACATCAGATGCACAAACTTGAATATCACATAGTTTCTCTTGTATAAGAACCCCAAAATATAAATAAAGAGAAAAATAAAAGGTAAATAACAGAAAAAAGATAAAGGGAAGGGGAGACAGGGGGAGGGAAAAAATTCAGCCCAGAGGGAAGGGAGGAAAAGGGGATATAAAAAATTAAGCTGTGTTAATGTGCATGTACCATTTCCTCATGATGAATGTAATCATTATGCATCACAAAAAATACTAATAAAAATTATCAAATTCCTTAAAAAGCAAAGTCAAAAACAAGAGAAAAAATAAGATCATAGCAAAAGAATAGAATCTTGTATATCTTTTTTTTTTTCAGCTTTTTCCAAGCACCTTAATGAAACCTGTGGTCCCACAGTGTGTAATTTTACAATGATATTCATTCAAATGGAAGACAGAGAGAGGAGGAAAATATAGTGACTTCTCAAAAAGCAGTAATATTTTCCTATCACTAATTGGTAACCATAGTGTTTATTTTTGTTATCCTTGGTTTTCTGATGTTGGCGCCAGTTGATCATCTTTTCTTTAAACTATGATTATCAAAAAATGTTGCTTTATATGAGATTGCATCAAATTAACCTGGTGAAACTAAATGTCATGTGCTTCAGTGCTCAGACATCATTGTCTTGAGAGTTTTGAAACATATGTTGGGAAGATTGTAAATGATGACTTGAGAAGCTCGTGAGCTACTCTATGTCTGAGGCAATCATACCACAACCACTTGTTTTCCCATCTCCTGATAACCACTTTTTTATTCAATCCTAATTTGATGGGCATTTGAATTGTTTCCAAGATTTAGTTATTACAAACTGTGCTGCTATAAACATGGGTACACATATATCACTGTTGTCTGATCCTTTTAACTCTTTTGGGAAGATACCAAGAAGGGGAATGCCTGGTCAAATGGGACCTCTAGTTCTAGTTTTTTGAGGAATATCCATACTGATTTCCTCATTTTAAAAAACTTTTGTGCAGCAAAAGAAATCACCAACAGAGTGAAAATACAAACCAGTTGTTCTAGAGAGTGGGAAAAATTCTTAGCCAGTTGTTCTTCAGACAAAGGACTAATATCTAGAACATATAAAGAGTTCAAAAAATCAGAACCCGCCCCCTCTAATTTAAAGACCCAATCCAAAAATGTACATCTGAATGAACAGGCACGTCTCAGAAGAAGTACAAACGGCAAATAAATACATGGAAAAATGTTCAACATCATGGATCACTTGGGAGATGCAAATTAAAACAATGCTGAGATCCCATTTCACTCCAGAAAGAATGGCTGTCGTCGACAAATCAACCAATAACAAGTGCTGATGGGTCTGTGGAGAAAAAGGAACACCTCTCCGCGGTTGGTGAAAGTGTAGACTACAGCAACCACTTTGGAAATAATTGTCGAGATCGCAGACACTTTCACTCACCTGATTCCTGAAGAATTTGAGAACTTACTTTTCCTGATTCATGAGATCTTGAATTCTGTACATTGATGGTTCATTTTTAAAGATTTCACAACTGCTGCCTCAGGTTCAGTCATATTTTTGCATTAAAGAAATCACCACTCTTATTTCCTTTCAAATACTTTGAGGTCACACAATAAGTGCATCTTGCCAAGTTTTCCACAGTAAGTTCTAACTTTGATTGGCTTAATGTAAAACCCAAGCATTTGAATGAAAAGCGAATAATCTAATCAATCACTTTAAGGCTTCAACATGAGCTTTCCTTGGTTGAACATAATATGTTTCTATTGCATATAATTTCAACTATGAAATAGGATCTCAGGAAATAAAATCCTGACATTTTTGTTGTGGGCTACATAAAGGTACGCAAATAACAAAAATGATAACTGGAATGTTGACTAACTTTTATGTGAATGACAGATTCTAAATAGATCTGCATATATCATGCAGACCAAAAGCATAGATTTTTTTTAAAAATGTAATTTCACTACTTTTGTTTTTAGATGAATTATCTTTTAAAAAATTTAAAATGATGAATTATCTTTTTAAAAAATATTTCAAAAGCGGTGGTTCTCTATAAGTCTATCCTGGGATAATGTTCACTTATTCAGAGATAAAAAGCTCCTAAACTGCCGTAAGTTCTTCATGTTAAATGCAATACACAATACAGTTGCTGGACATTTTTTTAAGCCTCTTAAATAATTGCTTTAGTCATGTTAATAATAAGTGCTTCCAGAGCATTTTGCCAGTAGAATTCAATTACACAGAATAGCTGACAAGGAATGTAAATTGTACATTTTTGAAGCTGCTCTTTGATAATATATTCTCAAAGAATCAATAGATTTTTCTAATTTAGATGGCAGCAGTCTGGTTTCCACTTCTTAAGTAGCCATTTAAAAGAAGTTATTTTGTGGTAAATAAGCAAAACTCCCAAAACACAATGGCTGGGCACATCCATAGTTGTAGACATTCATTCTTAGATGTCATGATACCATGCCATCTATTTTCTTAAGCGGCTTTATTAGCCTCACCTGCTTGTGGTACTTAGTATTTAATGGCAGGGGAAAACTGCCAATAATTAGATCTGGAAAAGGGCCAATCAATACACATTAAACTAATGTTCACCTCAGCACAGTCCCAAGACTAGGTAAGTAACAAAAAAGAAAGTGAAACAGTTGCTATGAGGTATTCTTGGGGCACAGTCATAAGGAGGGTGATCAGAATCATTCCTCCAAGTAACCTAAGCAAGGCTTCAGAGGACAATTTAAAAAACCAGCACTTGCTGAGGAAGCCAGCAACAGACCTTTCTGAAATCAAATGATCCAAAATAAAAGTTGTATTTTCTCTTCTTGAGCAAAGAAATTGTACAGAGAGTTAAAATGGTTGTATTTTTTGAATCCAGCATTAGGGATACTAAGTAATGATTATAGCCAGAATCCAGATATTCAAATACCACAGAATGCCATTACAGCTGTCTTTCTTAGGACATACTCAGATTATGTGTATGGGTTTAAAAAATAAAAATACATTAATGATATTACTCAATGCTCTGGATCCTGGCAGGTCTGAGCATGAATTCTAACTTGCTATTTGCAAACTATCAGAAATTAATATCTGACCACAGTTGCATGAGCAGAAAATAAGAATAATAGTTGTGATCGATCATTTCTGCACTAATTAAAGTAAAATGGGTCCAGGGATGTGGCTCAGCAGCACAGCACTGCCTGGTGAGCTCTAGACCCTGAGGTTGATTCCCGGTACCAAAAAAAATAAAAAACAATAATTAAAATAAAACAATGCATGTTAAAACAGCATCACTCTTCCAGGAAGTGCTCAAATTATTAATTATTATTTGTATTATCATTTATATGTAGGGATTCCAGATTTACCCAAAACCTCCAACAGAATTCCAAATTATATTTGAATTTCAGATAAACAAATACTTTTCTAGAATACTTATGCCCCATGAAATATTTTGAACATACTATACTTATCATTTAATCATTGTCTATTTGAAATTCAGGTTTAACTGGGCATCATGCTTTCTGTCTGGCAAACCTATTCAATCATAAATACAGCCAAGAAAATTCATCTATCATCTGACCAAAAAATCTACAGGTAAACAATAGACTGAAGTCAGTCAAAATGTACACATTCATGGGTATTACTTAAAGAAACATGTCCAAATCTTTACTCAGTGTCTAAGTACCTTAAGAAATTTATGTTCTTGTTGGAAGATGCTAGCCTTGGAGGAGAGTTGTACTTGCACAAACTACCAGAGAATGGAAATGGAAAAGCTCCAGGCCTTTGAAAGGAGCGCTAGAGCAAGCTGTTGGCCCTGAAATATGGTCCCAGCCAAGCCTGTCTCCTCTGAGTTCCTGGGCTTTGTCTTCTGATTTGCCCCTGTCATCGTGTAACCCCAGACGGAGCCACAGACCTTGGCTTTCCCTCTGGTATCTCCTCCGTGCTACCCCAATAGCTGGCTCCAGTCACGTCCCTGATTCTCTTTCAGCGACATAGACTGTGCTTTGGAATGCTGGCCATGTTTTCTCAGCATTTCCACCCCTGTTTTGTTCCTGGCTTGATTTTGTACGCTCGTCTCAGTGCCAGTATCTTGCACAAGTCCATTTTGCTGTTACCAATACAGGAAGTGTTTTCTAAGACCAGAGAGATTAAACTCCACCAATTAGGGAAAGAGCCAGATATAACAAGAACACCGATAGCAGTGAGAAATGATGGCTAGCCACCGGACAGCACTGATACAATAGCAGTAACAATAACAATCACGATAGCGATGGCCATTGCTTGAGAGCTCACTACTGCCGGACAGTGCTAGGCACTGAGCTGAATCATTACTTCTCAATCTCATACCCATTTTAAATGGAGAAGGAGATCATAATGCCTGTGTGTCAGAGCTGGCAACGAATGCATCTAAGTCTGCAAGCCACACACTTTAGACACAAAAAGTTGTCTGCTCAGCAAGAGAGCATAAAAAAGAAAAATAAGCATCATGAACCAAAAGACTTGTACTCGTTGGGTCACTGAAGATGTGCAATACATATTAAGTGACTTTATATGACAATTTTCTGCCTCTGTCTCCATTAGATTCCACCTCTTAAAGATTCCATTACCTCCCAACAGTGCATTGGTGTGGGGTAACCTTTAACACATGGACATGTGAGGGACATTTATCCAAACCATAGAAGTCTTATATTTTTAAGTGATGAATGCCAAAGAGAAGTTGAGGCAAGAAGAAAAGTTGTATCTGGAACATTCACTCTTGGGTAGCGCTTTGTGATGGACACACCTTGTCTTTGAGAAATGCCCACACTTGCATGGGCAGATCCCACAGTGGTCACGTAGGCCACAGACCGGGCTTATAATCGTGGCTCCATCATCCTCTGCCCAAGTCTCTTAAAATGGGAGAGCTTCTGTTTCCTCATGTGCCAAACATGAGCAGTTCTGCCCACACCAAAGACTGGTGCTGTAATTATGGATAGTGTGCAAGCGCTTGGCCCATGGTAGGAACGTAAGTGCTGTGGTTGGGAAAGGCTCTGCTCTGTCTTCGCTCTTCACAAAACAGTAAAAGCAGAATGGTTCCTCTTAGAGGGCTGTCTGCTAATTTCAATAGAGCAGGAGAAATCTTCCTGAAAAGCTTGCAACTTTCAGCATGAAAGGAATGAAATACCATTTGGGAACTTACAGCATCAAACTTTTAGACACTTACTTCATCTTTAGTTTAAATTAATATAATATTAAGGCCTTTGAGAGTCTTTGCAGCAAAATTTAAAGTGCTCCTAGGAATGAACGTACTTAAGATCACTGCACTATACACTTAAAGATAGCAATGATGGTAAATTTTATGTACATTTTGGCACAATCAAAAGGGGAGATTACGTGTAGAAATGAGGGGAACATGAGAAGGACTACTATCACTAAATACCCTGGGGAGAAAGGATTTTTCGGTTTCATTTTTCTCATATTTAAGACATTTAAATTTTAATTTTAATTTAATTTTAAAAATAAGACTGAAACTTCTTTTTTTTTTTTTTTTCACGGCACCGGGGATTGAACTCATGGCCTCATGCTTGCCAGGCAGGCGCTTAGGCCACTGAGCTAGATCCCCGGCCCTTGAAACTTATTTTAACCTTTCAATTTAAGCAGTACCACATGGAAAGAGTGAAGAAGGTCACAGTACAAACTGGTAATTCCACATACGAATAGATTCCTCAGGTGGCTGTCTAGATACCTTTGTTGGTTGGTGGGTTTTATAGTCAGGAATTGCAAGGAAAACAATTACATACAGGACACATAATTTGTAGTATTATTTTACAGTGGTCATCCAAAGAGTCAAATAAAAAAGAAAGAGTGAAGGAAATCTGTCCACACACTAAGACCCAAAGAATCCAGCTGAGGGCCTAAAGCCCATGGCAATGTCCTGCATGAGTCCAGTCGAAGACCTACAACCCATGACAATGGCCCCCATGAGGCCAACTGGACACAACAATGACTCATGCAAGTCTGTTTCATGAATCTGTGCTGGGAAGGCCCACAGGTCAGTGTGGGAAGCTAGAAAGTCTCTGCCAGTGGGATGAAGGATCTGTGCCAGCAGGCTGAGGGTTCTGCACTGAAGCCAGGAAGTGATACTCAAAGTAAGGATCAGAGCTCCCCTGAAAAGTACCACAACCATCCTCAGCGACAGTGAGATCCCAACCTCCTCCAACAATGAGAACAGTTGAGTTCACATCAGGAAGTCAGTGTGACAAGCTTCTCCTGGAGATTGAACAGCACATCATCTTCCCCTACAGAGCCAGCAAGTGGTAAAGACCAGGATTCTCCCAAAGTGAACTGTAGTCATTCTCAGCAACAACAAGGTTCTGAGCTTCTCTGCCAATGAGAGCAGCCAAGTTCATATCAGGAAAGAAGCTCCACGAGCTCCTCCAGAAGAACTAACAGCACTACCTCTTCCTCTCCAGTTCTGCTTATCTTGGCAACAATCCTCAGGTGGGCCATCCACACACAGCAAGCACCACACTGATTCAGTTCAGCTGGTGTTACAAGTTGACCACCAGTTATCAATCTGCCACAGTGGGAGTACTGGGGATTGAACCTCGGGCCTTTACACATCCTCGGGCCTCGCCCCGCCCCACCCCGCCTTGCCTTTTCTTTTGAGAGAAGATCTCACTAAGTCATTAAATTTCCGAGGCTGGCCTCAAACTTGCAATCATCCTGCCTCAACATTCCAGAGTTCTGGCATTATATGTGTATATAAGGTTTTATGTATGATTCTTTACTGTACTTTTAAAATTTAATACACCTGTATGATTTTCAGTGTAGTTTATAAAGATTCACAATTACTACTTTGAACTGTTACATGGTATTCCTTTAGTAAGCTATTGTGATTTGCGTAACTGTTCCCATATGTTGTTGGATATTTAGGTGATTTTCAGTCTGGGTTACCTATTCTAAAAGTTGTGGTAAATATATTCTTTTACACATTTTCATTTCTTTGAAGTTATTTCCATAGTAATAATTCGCCTTTTCAAAATGTTTGTCTATATAATACATTCTGTCAAATGGCTTTCCAAAATTATCACACCAATAATATTCTACCATGTCATACTGCATTGTTCCTGTTTTCATTTAGATTTCTTTACCTAACAGGTGAGTGACACTTTGTTTTTTTAGTTTGGTTTTATCTGATTAGTAAATATATTGAGTTAAAAATCCAACAGGTTATTGTTAATGTGAATTTTCTGACACAGTTTCATCTGACTCTAACTAACACAGAGACTGTTGTGGCTAATTAATTGTCAACTTGGGCAGGAATGCCCAAAAGTTGGAACCGTATAAAAAGAGAAGGGGGTGGGGAGGATTTCAGATGATCTTCCTTGGAAGAGCTTCGTTGTGGCTGGTATTCTTCAGAAGAGTTTGGGAAGTTTTCCTTCAAAGGAGCTTTGGCTGCTTTCTTTCTTCTGCAGATCTTCACTCCTCATCTTCTTCTTGGATGTCATCTCCTGGCTTGCAGTGAAGATCCCTCAGCCTTCTGGCTCGGATCTTTCCGCCTTTTGGCATAGACATTTTGGCTGGTCCTCCCAGTTCCTATCCTTCAGTCTCTTGTTGCGGGTTCTTCAGCTCCTGATGCAAACTTTCCTGGGACATCATGGTGGGCTCCAAGCCCTCAACTGGACTCTTTGGGTCTCCAGCACACAGACGGATGTTTTGCACTCTTCTCCATCTGACTCTAGTAAGTCTCTGATAATACAGAGACTGGCTTATAAATTTAAAACAAATACAAGAGAAATCACATAATTATTTCTCGAGTCATTTCAGCTTACAGATGTCACCTTACCATTTTAGCTTGCCAAATATAGTAGCAATAAACCTTGTACAACTCAAAATCTCCCCTGAAGATATTCATTATGATAACTATGACTACATTCCTGTAGATACAGTAGTAAGCATAGAATTATCTAATTAGTAGATTGAACCATATGAAATTGTGTCCCCTTGACCACATCTACTACATAAATGGTGATTTAATCTACTAGCCTGAAACACTCGGGATGTGAAAGATCTTTCCCAACACGGTAACTTCCCAGTCAGAAGTCATGAGCATTTTCTTGCGTGCAGAACAGTTCAATAAAGAAAGTGAAAGTACTCGTAGGGCATGTTTTAAAAATGTTTCACTTTTGTATTTTACTAAGGAAAATGCCATCCTTTCAACCACACTGACTTCCTTGTTTCTTAACTTTTTAAACTTTACATAAAACTTTAGGAACTGCACAATCTGCTTACACAATGGCATTTAATTTCAAAGCTGTGGTTTGAACACACTTTGTATGAGATCTGGTATTGCAGGATAATAAAGAGTAGTGATTTTAGACAGGAATGTGACAGGCCTGATTCCAAGGTAGTGCAATAATGCAGAAAAGTCATTTCTCATTCTGGGAGAGCAGCAGCAGCGACTCTGCCACGTGAAGGAACAGCCCTAGAGGACTGCATGCTCTCAGAGGCTACACGGTGATCATAAATGCCGCCAGAGTAAGTGACACTGCTATTTTTACCAATGACACAAGGCGTATACTTTTGCCATAACATTTCCTTGAGGGAAAAAGAATAGGCGCTCTAATCCTGCTTTACGATTCTGTCTTTCTCATTTTTGTTAAACATGAGTTTTCCTGACGCCCAAGAATGCAGTTTGTATGGCAAAAAAAAAAAAAAAAAAAAATTATTCAGAAGTTTACTTAGACTTTGAAATCCGTTGTTTAGGGCTGGGGATATAACTCAGTGGCACAGCGCCTGCCTGGCAAGTGCAAGGTTGTGAGTTCAGTTCCTCATACCAAAAGAGAAAAAAAGAAATGAAAAAAGTCTGTTTCTTAAAATTAAAAGAATAATTTGCAAAACTTATTGTTCTATACATGATTTAGCAAATTTTAAGGGTCCTCTTAGCAATGTTTGGTCTCCACTAAAAAACACACTCAAATTTGCATCTATAAATTTAGTGCGTTCAACTGTTTTCAAGGACTTCATTTTGAATAATGAAACTTCTCAGGTGCTCAAGTAGTTTTATAAATCTAAAGAAAAAATTTTAATGTGGTTATATATGTGTGTATGTTTAAGATATTTTAACCCTGCATATACATTTAACAAAAAGTTTAAGTGGAAATTCCAACACTCATATTCTTCAAAGTCCAAGTTACCTTAAATATTGATAATGAGGAAGAAGCCTTAGAACGAATAGGTTTAATGCCTTTAAATAGTTCCTAATTTAACTGTAGATTTTCTTAGAGTTGAAAAATACCTATGTACTAAAGACAGTGGATTGTCATTCCAAGCAATTTGGGGTGTATTTGTGGGGAACAGGGGTGGATCTTGCATCAGCCTAGTGACATTGCAAAACAGCCCCAGGCTTTGGCTAGTCAGGTGACAGGAGCCTTAATGCCAGAGAGTACCAGGTTTTCAAGGGTTGGTCACTGAGACCTAGACCACCCTTGCTTGTTTCTTTGGTGGCTTGGGAAACCCACTGTCGCAGGTCTCCTTAAGACATCTGTCACTTCTCTGACCCAATTTTGCATGTCTTATGTTTCATTTTTAATTGACACATAATATTGTGCATATTTATGGGATGCCACATGATTATTTGGTATGAGTATATAATTCGCCATGATCAAATAGGGATAATTAGCATTTGTCTCTTCCTGAAGCATTTCTTTGTTTCAGGGCTCTTCAAACCATTCTCACCTAATTCTTTCCGAAACCCATAATAAATTATGGCAGACTGTAGCCACGCTACTGTACTGAAGAACATTAGAATTTACTTATCCTAACTTTATTTTGGTACCTGCTATCCAACTCCTTTCTATTTCCTCCCCTCTTTACCTTTCCTACCATCTAGTAAACACTGTTCTACTCTTTTCTTCTAGGAAATCAACTCTTAACTTTCATGTGTGACTGACAACGTGTGATCTTTTTGCCTGGTTTATCTCACTTAAAAAATGTTCTCCAATTGTATCCACTTTGCAGCAAATGATTTCCCTCTTTTTTTTATGACTGATGCACATTTTCTTCATCCATCCATTACTGGACACAGGTTGATCCATATTTTGGCTATTGTGAATGCACTGCATTCCTTTGAAGATATACCCAGTAATGGCATAGCTCTATCACTTACAGTTCTGTTTTTCGAGGAACCTCCATCCATACTGTTTCTTTTACTGGTTGCACTTAACTACATTCCTCCAAAAGCATAGAAGGGTTTTTCTTTCTCTACCTCCTTGTAAGCATTGGTTATTTTGTCTCTTTTATTATAGCCACTCTACATGGGATGAGAAATTAGCTCACTGTAGCTGTGATTTGCATTTCCTTGATGATCAGTTGAACTTTTTTTTTTTTTTTTTGGTACTGGGATCGAACTCACCACCTTGTGCTTGCCAGGCAGGCACTTATGCCACTGAGCTAAATCCCCGGCCAGTTGAACATTTTTTCATACAACTTTAGCCCTGTATATATCTTCTTTAGAGAAATGTCTATTAGGATCATTTGCCTATTTTTAATTTGTTTTTAAGATAAATGTCTTTCCTCAAGTAAATTTTTTTGCCAATTAATTATAAAGACTTTTTTCCCCCCGTACTAAGGATTGAACACAGGGCCTCTCCAGTAAGCTTTTTAGAAAGGACATTCCCAGCCTTTTTAAAATATTTTTTTAGGGGCTGGGGATCTAGCTCAGCAGTCTAAGCACTTGCCCGGCGAGCGCAAGGTCGTGAGTTCAATCCCTGGTGCCGCAAAAAAAAAAATAAATAAATAAATAAAAAATAAAATATTTTTTTATTTTCAAATAAGATCTCACTAAGTCACTCAACTGGACTTAAACTTGTGATCCTTATGCCTCAGCCTCCCAGTATACTAGGATTGCAGCATGCACCACCACACTTGGCAGACTTTGATCTTAATGGACTGCTGTAATTTTTTTCTCATATCTCTCTTCTCTTCGGTCCAAAAGTTTTCACATATCTTAAAATGATATTCAATTGCTCTATCAATAGGGTTTTTATGAGGATTAAATGAGTTTACATATATGAAATGTGAACTCTTCCATCGGTGCCTGGTACAGAGGAAACTCTGTTATCTCACGGGCTTCATTTGATTAATCAGTCACAATTCCCAGCATAATTCTTCTGCCAGCATTTTTGTCCCACAGTGATCTTAGGCGTGGTTTTTAGACTGGTTCAAAATGCCAAACCCTGGTAGCAGCCTCTTAGAACAAGTCAGCCCGTGGGTAGGTATCTAAGAGATCAGAGGCCCAGCAAGATGAGACCATTCAGTCCATACATGTAGAAAGGAGAGATTATAGTCATCTGCTTTATATATTAAAGGGGTTTCTTCTTAGAGTGATTGAAATGTTTTGTAATTAGGTAGTGGTTGCCCAACTTTGTGACTGCACTAAAAACCACTGAAGTACACACTTGAAAATGGTGAGCTTTATGATTTGTGATGAATATCAGTTAAAAAATTATTTCGATAAGTAAAACCAAAACTAGGTCTTTAATTAGTGTGAAAAAAAATTAGTCCAAAACAGAGCAGAAAACATCCATTTATTATGGCCATGTATTGCATAATTCAGAAATTCCAGCAGGGCAGAGCAAAAGGACTTTTTCTTGTGATGTTGGGCCTCGGTTGGACAGGACCAAGGGGCTGAAGTTGTCTGCAGGCTCATTCATTCATCTGGGGATGCCTCGCTGTGCACTCATTGAACTCTCTCCTGTGGTCTCACCACATGGCCTGTGATTTCAGTGTCTCAAGAGACAAGAGACAGCCAGTGGAAGCTCTTTCATCTTTCCCAAGCTGACCTCTCCGAAGTCACTTGGAGTCACTTCCAGTGCACTGCTGCCCTTAGAAATGAGTCACTTAGATGAGCCCACAGTTGGGGTTAGGGATAGAAGATCTCTGCTCTCCTTGGTGGAATGTCAATATCACCTTGTAGGAGAAGCATAGGGTGCACTGAAAAACAACATCTACCACGGTCTTTTTTTTTTCGCTTTAGTACGTGTTTGTAGTACACGAAGTTCATCTTCATCTTGCGGATTGAGTACATGTACCTAATACATCTTATTTCTTTTTTTCCTTCCTGCCCACCCCCCGTCTCTAAATCTCCTTTCCCCATTT
>RJWT010007999.1:0-26859 GCA_004365215.1 Cuniculus paca
TGGTTTATAGTAAAAGAGGGAATTACAGCTTCGAAACACTGAAGGATTTCCCCAGCTTTCCTAACAACCCGAAGGGAAGTGAGAGTGGTTCCTTCCCCATAATCAACAAATCAGAATTTTCCTAGCTGGATTTCTTGGTATCAGTCTTGTGAAACCCTCAAGAGAAAACCTACTTGATCATACTTGGACATCTTGTTACAGGAAGCGGAGATAGTTAGAAATATTATAGGCAGTCAGACAGGGTCAGGTCCTCCAAGGAGCCAATGCAAAAACCTAGATACCTTGCAACTGTAAAGGAGAGAAACACCTCCTGCTGTGGGCTGAACCCAGGACAACAGATCAAACAAATGCACCCACTTCCTGAGGACTGGTATTCTAAACAGGTCTGTAGCTCCCTAAGGAAGCCAGGAGTCACCTGTCTCGACCCCCTAGGGAAAGAGTCACTGCTCCTTAAACATGCTCGCTGGTTACGTGACTCGTTTCCCCATTTGTCCCAGACTTAATCAATTTTACCCAAGCAATTAACCTTATTGGTTAACCATAGTTCTGTCCCACCTTATGCCCACCTTAGGAATTCCCATTCTTCCCCACCTTGGACCCATCTACTCTATAAAAAGTCCCTAAAATGACAGAGTCTCTGGCAACCCACTCAGGACCCCTTCTGTCTCTCTGACAGAAGCTTTCTTTCTTTCTCCCAATAAATATACTCTGCTCTTAACGTCCGTTGTTCCTAAAATTCATTCTTCGATTTTAGAGAACACAAACTCATACCAGACATAGTGGGTTAGAAGTTTCATTCCCCTGTATCAATCTGATTTAAAGAACTATGAGATGATAAACGAGTGTCATTTTATGGTGCTAATTTTCTAGTAATTATTATGGCAGCAGTAAAAATAAAATCATACAGCACACTTCCTAAAACATTGGTGCTTAACTATATGGAAGGATTGAATTTAGTTCAATTTTAAGAATTAAAAATTAAAAACAAAATCTTTCTGATCTTTGAAGTACAACTATATATTTTTGCTTTTGTATAACATAAAGTAATTATTATTCTAAAGTTAATGTTGAATTCATTTTTTTAAAAATTGATTCATTTCATGTTGCCTGCGTAATTTAAGCTGAATTTCTAGGCCAAAGACTTCTCAATATTATACTACATTTAACAAGCATATTACAAGAGAATTATATAATCTATCCAACAAAGAGCTAAATAAAGACTCCATTAAGAATAGTATTATTAGTAATTGAAAAAAAGATCCAGCTCTTAATAATTGTCACTGGTTTGAAAGAGTTTATTCTATTGATGTGCTTGTTCCTCACTTATATCCCTGGGTGACTATTTTAATGTTCCTGTTTTGAGTTGCTATTTCTCCTAGAGGCAACACTTAAATCTGTGTCAGAGTAATGTAAGATGTTTGCTTATTCAAACAAACATTCAAACCGCCTGCTGTTCTGGGATTGTAGCTTGATTGCTAGCATTTATTTCTTTTTAAACTTCTATTTAGAAAATATTTCCAATGATAAGGCAACAAAAGCCATGGTACCATCTTCTGGTTAAGGTCATATTTTCTTTTAATTAATTAAGGGGTTTGAGATTATTTTGAAAGAAATCCTGGGAGTGGAGGAATAGCTCAGTGACTGAGTGTTTGCCTAGCATAAACAAGGTCCTAAACTTGAGCCCAAATTCAGTAGCAGAATCTTTGAAGTATTCAATGTGTTGTTTCATTTAGATTTTCATCAAAAATTTAAGTGTTAGACATAATGCTGGGCATTTCGAATAAGAGAATACATTAATCATAATCAACAGTACCTATGGAATAATTTTACACATGTCTGGTTCTAATGCAGAATAAAGTAGCAGGTACTTTCTAACCCAAACAATAAAAAGTAATGAGACAAAAATTGTGTCTGATGAATGATTTGAGTATAATATTTTTAAAGGAAATGTGGGTAGAGTTCTCTTAAATTGTTGCTTATGTAATCTGTAAATTAAGGTATAGAATTACAAAAAATTGTTCAGGAATAGTGAGTGATGTGGCAGAAGTGTTGTGTAGCCTGGGAACAGGAAGAAGCAAGAGGCAAAACTGAAAGTAGTGGCAAGAACTGTGAAGAGCTCCAGATTGTACCGACCAAAGCAATGAGATTAGCTTTCCTTCAGTTTCATGGGTGCTGGTAACACATTCAAAAGTGATGCTGTATCAGACACAGGGAAAGAAATACATTTCTCTTCCCATAAATGTAAAATGAAAAAATTGTACATTTGCATTTACATATATAAAATATAAACCCATATACTACATTGTGTAAAATCTAACAAAGAATTTTGCCAAACAACCTAAGTAGTTTTAGCCACAAGGAGAAGAAACAGTCCAGTTGTTACCACAAACAAAGTCCTTACACAGAAAACTAAAACCTAGACCATTTTTCCAATAACATTAGGAACACTATAGTGGTTATAATCATATGACTGGATGATATCTCACAGCCTGGATCTTTTTTACATTGAAATAAGGAGAGATTATTCACTACAATCAATTTAGTCAATGAGTTGCTAGTCCCTTTATATGTTAGAAGATTCATTTAACAGTATAAATATATAGTCACAAAAATGTCCTAAGTGAAAAGTCATAAATGGTTCCTACATGTTCTCTCAACTAAACAAAGTGCCACATTTTAAGGATAAAAAATGTGAATTCCAAGTTACTTCTACTTGAATTAAATATCTTAAATTTCTGAATGCATTCTACCCAATTTTAGTCATTTTTAAATTCCATGTTCATTTTTTCTTTTAAATTAAATATGCATGATTTTCTCTGAATTGTCTATGTTCATGGGAACAAACTCCCACGTGCAGTCATAAATATGGTTGGTTGTTCAAAATATTGTTATTTCAGTCTTTGTTCTTTTTCATTCTTTTATAATCAATGCTCTGAGCTGACCTTTTTTTTGATTCATATATATCCCTTCATAGAGTTTGCCCATGACTCACTTCTCTTTGCAAACATTTCTAACTTTGCCTTTGTAAAGTTTTTCTTCACGTCCTATTTCCAACAGAATGTTGGTGTCTTTTAAAATTTCCCAATGAGTGTATTTTGTTCTTCTTGCATAGTACAGAATAATCTTTTTGCTTTGACAAAAAGATTCTGTTTCTTTCAGGAGTTTTTAGACATTTTATACCTTTTGAAAAACATTCTACAGAAATTATATTCTTTTAATCCCATTCCTCCTTGATTGTCAAAATGCATTTATTTCTACAGTTAAAATATTCATACCATGGTCCTGGAAATTTTAGAATCTGACATGTCACTGATTTCAGGGATTGTTATTCTAAATAAGTATGGATCACCCTGACGAAGCCAGGCGCCTCCATCCCAACCCCCTACAGGAAGACACACTGCTCTATAAGAATGCTCGCTTGCTACGTGACTTGCTTCCCCATTTGTCCCTGATTTGGTCAATTTTACTTGAACAATTGGTATTATTGGTTGACTATAGCTCTGTCCCACCTCATGCCCATCTGCTTTGTGAGTTCCCAGGTTTTCCCCATCTTGGACCCATCTCACCTCGTGGTTTTACTCTATGAAAGTCCCTAGAAAAGTCAGAGTCTTTGGCAACTCACTTGGGATCCCTTCTGTCTCTCTCTCTCAGACAAAAACTTCCTTTCTCTCAATAAATACATTCTGCTCATAAAAAAAATATTCATACCAGCCAGGTGTGGTACCATGTCTGTAATCCCAGCTCTCAGGAGGCTGAGGCAGGAGGATTTCCATGAGTGTGAGGTCAGCCATGGCTACATAGTGAGTTCAAGGTCATCTGAACTGCATAGCAAAACCCTGCCCCCCAAAAATAAATCATACCCTTTTTGTCTTGATTTGTCATTTATATCCACAATCAAAATAATCGGCATTTTCTTTTTTCTATAATTTCATTGAACAAATTAAGCACGGTTAATGGTTATATTGATAGACAAAACATACTGTGTCTGTTTGTAGATAGTTGTATGATTTCCTTAAAGAATAATGCAAAAATTCCCCTTTGAGTATCACCTGGCCCTGCCGCAGATTAACCAAAGACCTGAAGTAAACTGTTTAAAATCTCAGGAACACAGATTTGTTGTTTCAAATAAGGGTCTTAATAACTCTAGAGATTTCTGTTGACTTTAACTCTCTATCATACATGTCTGACTCTAATGCAGAATGAAGTCTTACCCCAACAATATATCTGCAAGATCTACTGTCTTTAAGACTTTCACTTGGCATGTTGCTCAACTTATACAGTAGCAAATTTAAGTTTTAATGATGTTATTAAAGTGTTATTCTTTCCTAAAATCACCAGGAATCAATCTTTTGACTCTTTCTAAAGTTTCATAAACTATTAAGAAATCTTTGTCATTTCAGTACACTGAAAAATTCTCTGGCTTTCAAAATCTAATTGAAATTCAAATGTCCCCTAAAATACATCACATAAAATTTTCTCTGTGAAAAATCTATATCGAGACATTGCTCATCTTACAAAAATATTTAACATATGAAAAGCTATACAGAGATATTATACATACAATAATAGTGCCAAGGAAATAACTAGTCACAGAAATAAGGGAGGTCATCTTTTTCCCACCTAGAGATAATTTCCCAAATCCTCGTGTAATAACTCTCATTTTAATATTTAACCTTAACTATCAGTGAATAAGAGGGTAAAATTCTAACAAAGTACAATAAATAAATATTGAAGAATATAGAAGTCAGACATTCATCTTTCTCTTCGTAAAAGGGTCCATAAACAGATGCTGAGCAAAATTGATAGTATCCATCTCCATATTTAACAGAATATACTTTCAAAAGTGGCTACACATACTTATTGCAATGTTATGTCATTCTTCCTCTTGAAGGTGAGGTTATCCCCTCCCCAGGCCTTGAGTGATGTCACAAAATGTGAATCAGCTCTGGCCTGAAACAACTCTGGCCTGAAACACCTGTGGGGGTTCACCCTTGGCAGCAAGCTACATGCAAGCAGAGAACCACACGTGTGTGCAGTCACCTGACAACTCTCACCAAAGCTAATGAGCAGCCTCCAGATTCGCAAGATGTGTCCAGATGGGCTTTGCCTGGACCATTGGCTTCCTGTTAGCCTTAATGTACTCTCAGCTCACGACACTAGACGTCATCATTTCACCCATCCTCTCCACAAATATTGGTTCATAATAAGATGGTTATTGTCTTATGCCTCTACATTTAACATGTATTTGTCATGTAGCAATAGATAACTGGACCACACTATGTTTGGTCAATATTTTCCCCTCTGACTACCAAGTACAGTATTGATTTCTGGTCATTCCTTATAGAGATTAATAATAAACAGCTTTATTTCTCCTGTTAAAAGGAAGTCATAGTTGCTGACTTCACCACTTGATTAATGCCTTTCTGTGTATTCATTGACATACAAATTATATTCATTAAAGTGCTCTTTCGTATAAATTATAAATTATTCCTCAAAACTCATAATCCATTAATAATAACAAATTGATTTGCTTTCTCAAACTTAATTCTGTTATCTGCAAAAGGCTGCATCAGCACTTAATAATAAAGACACTTGCAGACTTGCCTTTGTACTTTGTCTATCTCCAATCCTTTCAAATACTAAGTGTTCCTCAAAAACTCTTGGGGAAAAAAAGTGCTTATAGGTATTATGAATTGGGAAGAAACTGTTCAAACGAAAAGAGAAACTATGATGGGGGAAAGGGGAAAGAAAAGTAGAGAAAAGGAAAAAAAAAAATATATATATGATAGTTAAATAATTATGCTCCTAGTTTCTCTTAGTTCATTGAAAAGAAAGGTTTGTGTTAATATTGTTCCTTTAGGTTCTTATAACGTGTTCCCAGTACTTTTCTTTCTGCTTCATTTTGAAAGTTCAGTGCATAATTTCTCCAGTATGCAGTTGCCACAGTAGAACCAATTCGTCTTTGATTTTTTTATTGAATCAAATGAGTCTTCTGTTTGCTTATCAAATTCCTCTTTTTTATCCCCTGTATTGGGGATTAAACCCAAGGCCTCCCTCCCACTTGGTAACCAAGAATTCTACCACTGAGCTTCATCCCCAAACATTCCCTTGTTCTGTTGGTCTATGTATGATTCCTTCTTATCTCTTTGACCTGCAGATTCATGGTTCACTGAGATAAAGCTTGCACAGCTTCATGAATATCAACATATTTTTAAAAAATAGCTTCTTGATACTTAAGAATATAAATAAAATCAGTAGTATACAAATAAGATTTTCTATTCCAGCTGAAATATTTAAGAATAATGTACAGATAGAACTGAGATTTATCACATTATAGAATTTATTTTAAAAGTAGAATCCAACCTGGATATTTTCAAGGAGCATAACAACAAAAAGGATGCTATCGAATAAAAATAGAGATTTCAGTTTTAGTACTCATGAATGTATTTATGTATGCTCACTCTCTATCAGAAAATAACAGAACCATTCATAGCTATTAATTATTTTGGAGTTTTTTCATGTTAGGAGTTTGATTGGATGCTATCACTACACTGTCTTTAATCTTAAAAATATACAGAAGCCTAGGTATCAAAATTCAAATTTTTCAGATAATAAAACCACTTCTAAAACAATTACATAGCAATTTAGGAACAAATGGTTACTATACCTACTTAGATTTAATGTAGAGTTAATGTTTTTGAATTGTACATTAACTTCTTCTTCCCTAGTCTGTAAAGTCACAGAAATCATCACAGTTTTTCACCATCATAGGCGTTTTTTAAGCTATTATTTTTCCAATTTGCTAACTAGGAGGCTTATTGAGAAGGACTATATGCCTAGTGAAAGGCACAATAATAACAGTCTTATCATCATTAATACTAATGGTGTGTGGTGTGGTATTATTCCTGCTTCATCATTTTATAAGTCAGCATGGGTGGGTATTTATGTGTATTTATCACTTCTTGATTTTTATTTAGTTACTCAGGTGATTTCTCCTTAGCTAGCATTCAGGTAATATCATCAGTCGAAGGTAACTAAGCTACATTTTAAAATATTTTATTCAATGTTTTCTCCTAAACTCTTAACAATGCATGAGCAAAATCATATAACCACATTGATTATAGTTTTGTATTTCACAATCTTTAAAATGGTCCTCATCCTTGTTTTACTGAACTATTATACATTTTTTTCCCTTTGACTCTCCAGCCTCCCAAGTTATATCTTCTATAAGGTCCCTTTCTTGGATGATTCTTGAAAATCTATGCATGTGAAGCTTGTTTTTGAAAGTAAGGCCCATGTGCATGAGGACCTACAGAAAGTGACATCCTTCACTGCTTTCAATCCATTTGTTTTCCCTGCTCTTTCTAACATGCTCCCTTAAGAACTTATATCATCAGTCTTCTCCTTTTCTTTTTTTATATGATCCACTAACCTCTCATTCATTTATCAATTCACTGCACCTCATTTGCTGTCTTCTTCATGTATATGCCAGCATTAATTATTGAAGACATAACATTCAAACAGAGAATTCATCTAGCACCTTCATCTTTCAGTTTTTGACATCCTCCGCTGATCTACTTGTCCATATTGCATCAGTCATCAAGTAACTCTCATCTCTCCTAACAGCACCAGCTCTGCCATTATGAGCTCAAGTGTTCCACTCTCAGATCAATACTGCCTATTTTTCCATCTTACCCATTATACTTTTCCCACTCAGGTCTCGGATCTAATCAAAGTCTTCAATCCATTGTTGTTACTCATCGTTCCACTAGTTTTAGATAATAAATTTACCACTCCATTGATAGAGGGAAAAAAACATGTAATCATATAAAAAGAACCTTATATTTTGTCTATCAAACTTGCCAATCTGGCTTGATCTCCATCTATATATTCTCAAATGTGTCCTTGTCATCTCTGCTCTCAACATTCCAGCTGTTCCCACTTTCTCAGTGTCTTCATGTTTTCAAGTACCCACTTTTTTTTCTTGCATCAGACTTTCCTCCCAATCTGTGATATATTGCTATCAACACATAGCATTGCTAGTATTAACTATCCTAAAGCATTATTATTTGACTTCTTCTCCTCCATTCAATTATTCTGCGACCATCATAGCCAATTTCTCCGACAACAATTGCTGACATTTCTGTCTATTCTATACGGTGTCTATCGATCTAAACTTTTGGCAGGTTTAAAATGTCAGCTTTATGCTGATGACCACGAAATGTTTATCTTCTGCTTCCTCCTAAAGCACAGACTAAATTAAAACAGAACAAAAAATATCCCCCCAAATAATTCAACTCTGTATTTAACAATTCCACTTCGAAGTTAGTTGGAATTCTCTATTAACCAATTATTTTCCTCTTATACTATAGCTACTCTTTTCCAAGTCTTCTGTAACTTTTCAAAAGTTAACATCAAGTTATTCAGGTTAAATACTCATGTCTTAGTTAACTCAGGCTGCCACTACAAAATCCCATAGGCAGTATGTTGTAAACAACAGAAATTTATTTTCTCACAGTTCCAGATGCCAACGGCCAACATGAGTGTGTCAGCATGATCAGGTTCCAGTGATGTTCTCTTTCTGCCTTGAAATTGCCATGTTCCTGCTGTGTCCTCACATGACAAAGAGAGACAGAGACAGAGAGACAAACAGCATGCTTTCTGATTTATCTTTTAGGAAGGGCCAACCCAATCGTGAGAGTTTCATGCACAAGACAGTATCTAAACCACATTGCTTCCCAGGGGACCCATCTCTAAATGCCATCACATTAAGAATTAGGGCTTCGACATATGAATCTGAGAAGGATATAATTTAGTCCATAGCATCAAGTGTTTAGTCATGGATCCTCCATCTCAGCTATTTTCTACAATTATTTGGTCCATATTATTTACAAATGAGACCCCTTCTCTTTCATTGCTTCACCCTTACTTCAAAACATATGATTTCTTAACTTCTACACAGGAATGGCCTTCTTAATGGGCTCTCCTAACTTAGTTATATTACAGTCTATTTTCAACTCAAAGATCAGAGAGATCTGTTTAATAGATGATCATTTTGTTTCTCGGCTTTCCCTCGAATGGCACTAGACAACATGATTTGCCATAGTTTTGGTCAGACATCATAAAGATACTCTCCAGAAGAGAACTTTCAGAATTGTTTCAGGAAGTGACAAAAACAGTAAGTGTAATCCAGTGGCTCCCCAAGGAATGTGTTTCACCTCATCTCCTCCTTCTTCACGGTGATCTTGTTTCTAAACCTTGATCATATCAACTGCCTTCCTTTTTAGAGCCCTTTTGCCTGTCATTTAATCTTCTTCCAGGGCTTTTCCTACAAAGGCAATCTGGCTTCTCTTTATTAATCTGGAATGTCACCTCCTCATAGACCGTGCTGTAGTTCAAGGAAGCTGCATCTTTAGTACTCTGCCTTTAATCATACTGTACTACATAATGTTTCTCATTGCTATAATTATCTCGAATTATCTTTTCTCTATACGTTTATGTGTTTTTGGTTTCTGTTAAACTATTAAGACAGAACTTTCTTGAGAAGAGGAAGAAGGCAGTCTTGCTCATCATTTCATATCTAATATTTAGAGATATGTCTGCCCATAGGAAGTAGTTAATAACTGTTTGCAGACAGGTTAACATTTTGTAATTTATGTACAAGGTGTGATCAAAAAGTATTGTGAAAATTAAATATCTTTAATTATTAAAATTAAAGATATGGTCCATTAATCTCTCTCAAAAATATTCACCTTTGCTTTGAATCAACTTATCCCACCATTCTTTTTACTTGCTGAAGCAGTTCTGGAAGTTCTCTTTCATGTGTGTCTGTAATTGTGTTGTGTCTTGAAGTAATAAATTCATTCAAAATGTTTACCTTACACAGTCATTTTAACTTTGAGGGAGAGCAAGAAATTGTACAGTGCCAGATCTGGCCAAGAAGGTGTATAGAAGTCTTCATGTGTGTAGAGCACTGCTTTCCCTCGGATGGTGCTAGTCAACATCATTTGCCAGACCTTATAACGATACTCTCAGAAAGAGAACTTTCAGAATTGTTTCAGGAAGTGACAAGAACAGTAAGTGAAATCAAAGCAACACGGGGATTAATAGCCAGGTAGCTTTTACTGCAATAAAATTTTTATTTAAATATTTACTCTATATTACTCTATATTTTAATCATCCCTTGTATATTAGCGTCAGTCAAAATGCATGTCTCCAAATAAAGTACGATATGATTGCTTTGGGAAAAAAGAACGCAAAGATACCTGAATTCACCATTTTCCATACATATATTACCTGGTGCTAGTCAGCATTAGAGAATGCTAATTTAGAAATATTTTATATAGTTCTCTTATGCATTGGCTCCTGTATTAGGCAGTCACTAATGTTAGAACCAACTTTTCACTGTGTTTAAAAAGTGAATTACAAGTCATATAGTTTATCCTAAATGATTTTTATTTATAAGCTTAATGCTGCTTATTGCTGAGCATTTCTTTCATCTTATTATGTAGGACTGCATTATACCTCTTATACTAAGACACTCACTCATAACGTATGTTACACCAATTTACCAGCCTACCAAGTGGGCTTTCAAGAATATTCTCTAAAAAGCCACCTTTTCTCCTCTTTGGATTGTACTGAAATCTGAGGATCTTTTTAATGCAATGATTCTCTAGCTTAATGTGGACATGAACCATCAGGGAAATCAAAAGAAGAATCAAAAACGAAATAAGAATGTTGATTATGCTGCCGTCTCAGTCTGGCTCAGAAATTTCTATTTTAGGCAAATACAGAAAATTATAATGATACAGGTGAGGCTGCATTTGATTCTCAAATAAAATCATTAAGATTGATTCATTGTTGAGTTTCCTGTCTTAGTGGATGGTCATTTTCTTTTGGCAACCACCATGTTAAAAATTCCTTTCTCCCTTGTAATACAAGGAATGCATGTTGTTTTAGAAAATATAGAGACTACTGTAGCAAACCAGCACAGTGAACCCTCAAGCTACAACTGGCCTGACATGTGAAGAACTTGGATTATTACTGGAATTTTAGTTTTAACTTATGACCAACTTGTGATTTCACTCGTGATTTCAGATGTTCTCAGATAAAAACATAACCCTTAAAGAGTTCTGGAAGGAAAATTACAACATCCTTTCCCATATGGAGTTAATCGAGAAACTCTGGGCCAAGGTCTCCCTAAGGACACTGAGATCTGCCTGTATATGGGAGAGAGATTTTGAAGGCTGTGTAGAAGAGCTTGAGCCTTCAATGGGCAATGTGAGATACAACTGGCCCTTGGGAATGAATTGAGTACGTAAGTCAAGGGTGCACTAGTGATGAATATCACTTCTACCCCTATGGCTATAGGTAACTACTATTAAATTAATCCCATATTTCTCTCTCTTCCACTTTTTTTAATTTTCCAAGCATATACTACATGCCAGATACTCTAAATAGAATATGCATGTGAACTAGATGGAAATGTCTCAGTTAAACCTTTTAAACATCTATTTTTTAAAAAAATATTTATTTTCATTACTACCAAGAGTTATGTGTATGTTCATCATACACAACATATTATTTTGAAACATAAATATATATTTGAGGCATCTAATTAATATATGCATTATCTCAGATCCTTATTCTTTGTGTTAACACTTAAAACTCATTCTCTTAGTCTTCAAAATATAATACATCATTACATGTTGTCATGTTGTACAATAAAGCTCTTAAACTTATTCCTAAAATTTTGTATCCTTTGACTAGCATCCCTGTTTATTTTAACTGATGTTATGTCACTGACAATTTTTAATGGTTACAAAATATTTATTTGCATATATCAACCATAACTTTTTTACTTAACCATTTAATTTTCAAGGTTAAGCATGTATAAAAAGCATCTTCGTGTATCGATATTCACCTGAATTCTGGATTATTTTCATATGATAGCTTCTTAAAAGTACAATTTCCAGAAAAATGTATAAGAATGAAACAGCAAGTGGTTTGTAAAAAGGGTGCAATTTTCACTTCCAGAAATGACCTTACAGATTTTATTTCTGAGGAATGTATTTTACTTTTAAAAATCCATTTGCTATAAAATTTAGACTTTTGTAAAAATTCAAAAGAATGTGTGAAAAATTATTTTCTATTTTTGTAAATTATTTTGAATTATAATTTTAAGAATTATTATTTAACATATTATTACCAACCCTTTTTGCATCTGAGTTGTCATTTTTTTTGTGCATGGTGCCTCCTGGATATCCGCAATGTGGTAACTCTTCTATCCAGTTTTTGTTAGAGGAGGGACTTAATAATTTTCTTAATAAATAAAAATGTTTTCACAGTTATTTTCTATAATTTTGAAAGATGTTTTCATAAAGGTACCTGTATATGAGTTATTCTATCAATCTCTTAATTTTACTCCACAAATATAGATATTAAATGTTTACTTTTACAGTAAAAACAATATGCTTACAGCTCTTTCATCTTTAATTTATTTCAGTTTAAAGTTTTTATCCAGATTGGATATATTTGTTGTAATGTATGAAGCTAATATCTACAGTATTTTGTCCTCTAAATGTAATCAATTGACCTAAAATTATTTATTTTCAATCTGAATTTATTCTTACTTCATAGATTTATTATATAGTAAGCTTTTGCACGTGCACAGAAATTGTTTTCTTACAGTCTCTTGAAGTCAAAGATTTGCCAGACTTCTTTTCTAGCTATATGTATTTCTGTTTAATAGCATGATTTTACATTTAAACATGAATCAGTTCTATTGATTACTAATGCTCAGGTTTACAGAGGTATTCTTAAATTCTACCCTGGGGGCTAGAAAGATTAACGTAGATGTCAAGGCTATGTATGAATTTTCCTCTGAAAAATCACAGCCTTTAGGTATATTTGGCATAAAATAAAATATGAACTGGAGATAAATCTTAGCCATCATTGCCAAGTGGTCATTGGAATATTGTGTTTCTGCTCAAACCCGAAGTCCCAGAGTGAAATATATTTGAGCTAATAATGATCACTCACTTTTCTGACTCAGTATTCACAAAAAGTAAGTCAGAGAAAGAAATAGTCCTGGTAAATATGAAACTAATCAGAGCTCAACTGAGATCAACAGAACTAGGACTTGTCACTGGCATTTTACAAGGTCAAATATCTGGAGGGAAGTGAGGTTGATAGGGTGCATTCTTTTGTTCAAAGGATGCTGTCAGACTTGAATTTATTCAAATGGTTTTTTTCATCAAAGCAAGTCAAATAAATGAAGATTTGGCTCTACTCAGCCAGGATATCATTGGAGATAGGAGCATATCTTTGCTGGTAGAGAACATGTGATGACTATACATTGGTCAGGAAGGAGAAAATAAGGAGAAGATATATAGAATTGATTTTGTATATTTATATTTGTTGACCATGAAAGTAATAGGATGCTTTTCTTTTATTGCTAATGAACATTCAAAAAAGTTTTGTTAATAATACTTAATATACCATGGAATTAGAGAACAACAACAAAATAAACATACAGACTGTCTGTAAGCTAGTCAATTATTCCAAATTATTCTGTCTTGGATGTGGACTTAAATTTTTCTACTTATGTTTGGCTGAACCAGTACAAATAAATTCTACAATCTTTGGCAAACACTTCACTTAATTTTCTGTAAGTAGCATTTGCTAGCAATTAAGAAGCTGGAGCAAAGTGAATTTCTATCACCAATTGAGATGTTTGGATCTATCTTACAAACACATAAAAGTAATTGTATTAGGCTTCTCTTTCCAGGTTATTTAACTTCAAAGATATGTCTCACAAGATGACTTCACCTAATACAATAATTAGGAAAAAATATTACTAGTGACATTCAGAAATGATTTCTGTAAAGAGAAGCAGACTTAAAATACAAGAAGATTTTCCTGTTTTTAAACATTTCATTCCAATCACTATCAGAGGCAATGTAGTAACCTCGAAGTTTTCATTCAGGGTTGTCAAACATCTAATGCTTGCCTTCACTAATTACTTCTCAATGCAGAGGCATTTGAAAAATAATATCACAGCTAAATCCCAAGGAATATCTTGCTCCTCTTGAGGGATTGTATGTTTTCCTTATTGGAAAAGTAAAAATCACAAAATGAATCATGTATCACTTTCTGGACTAGATAATTTTTATCTCATGCTATTTACCAGTCAACTACAATGCAGTGGAGATCTAGCTTTATAGAAATTATATTTTAAATATAGTTCATCAGCCAAAATAACACATTCTAATATGTCCTTAAAAATATACTTCCTAAGTTCCAACTTAGAAGCTAACCTACCATACAACCCAACTACCAACTTCTCAGTGTGGAAAACAATTGCTACTCCTTAAGTGAGTACTAGG
Organism: Cuniculus paca; assembly: GCA_004365215.1. Lineage (NCBI taxonomy): Eukaryota > Metazoa > Chordata > Mammalia > Rodentia > Cuniculidae > Cuniculus > Cuniculus paca. The sequence goes on from RJWT010007999.1 coordinate 14,388, forward strand.
TGAAGGCATTTTGTTCACATACACTTGGACTACACTTTTACACTTGGTGCAGTAAGGTGCTCTCACTAGGACAGGCATCCAGGAATTGAGTAAGCCCAGGCAATAGTTAGAAAAGCATATACATATTGCTCATTTCACGCTCATTATGGGGATGTGTGACTGATCTTCTTTTATGATTTAACTGGTTCGCTTTTTCCTCTCATTTTCACATCTTCCATATAGCTTAATTAACTGTAGTTAGATAGACAGATAAATCAATTGAGTTCTAACTTCTTTATGACCTGTTTATGAATTTTTGATCTTTCATTTTTTTATTTCTGTATGATATTATATACAATTAAAGCCTAGGCAAAAAAAGGTGAAAAAGAATATTTTGAGCATTATTAATGACATAAGAAAATGTGCAAGACTAATCTATAAGAATCCTTAAAGGGGAAAAGGGTACTACTGCTATTCTTTTCTTTTGATGAACACTGTGGCCATACATTTTGCTTTAAAATAAATATAACTTTTCATTAAAAGCTGATACCATGACTTTTTAATCAAGTTTTTCATCTGAGAGTATATGGAACTTACAAGAACACTGACAGAAAGATTATAATTGTATGAAAAATATAAAAAAAGAGGAACATGAACAGCATATTGGAACTTCTGAGTAAAGCGACACAGAAGGAGAAGTCATTATGGTAGAAGAGGTGGTGGATCATTTTTTTTAGAAACTGCAAAGAACAGGTTTGGAGTTGAACACCTGGAGGTTAGGAGAGAGAATGGAGGCTGAACCAAGGTATTCAATGTGGGTGATAATGTAGAGAGACTTGGTACTGACCCACCTATAACCAAATGACTTACATCCCAGCTGGGGAAGAGGAGGTAGGCTCTTTGTTTAAATAAACTGAACAAACTCCTGAAAGAACTGAGGCTTCCATTTTGAATGTTGCTACCCCAAAAGTAAAGCATTTCCAAATGTGAAAAAGTGGAGGCCTTCCGTGTTTGTACTTCATTTTATGTTATAGAAAATTAGAAGTAGTCTAAACAACCATCAACAAGGAACTGGTTAAAGGTAGACATACTACAATGTAGTGTTGAATTTTAGTCATTAAAATAACACAATTATAAATTTGCAGACATAATATTTATTTGATTTTTCAAAATGAAAAGGCCAGACTTACAATACTTTGTATAATATGCTATTGTTGGAGTAAAATAAAGTGAATAAGTAAGCTGCAAAATACCTAAAAATACATATGGATACAAAAGGGAGAAGTGGTAGAAGTGAGTTTAAGAAAATGGGCTGCATGCTTATCTTTCCTAATGGGGATCCAATAGGTGTTGTCCAAAATTGATTTTTAAAATGGAATAATATTGTTTGTGATGGTGAACATAACTTCAAGAAGGAAGTCCTAAAACAACATGCTCCTATAAAGATTTTACAGAAGATAAATGGAAGACATTGGCTCTGGAGTCTGATTTCTTGGCTGTAAGTTTGAATTAATCCCTGCTGTCCAGTGTTTTGCTGTTTAATTTTAATCAAATCACTCATTCTCTCAGTTCTAAAGGGCTAATAAAAATGGTATCAGTATTGCTGGGCTCTGTATGTGTGCTGAATTTTTTTTTCATTTTTTGTCCGAGTATTGAAAAGACCATTATATAACAAGTAGAACTCTGTCTATTACCCAAGTGTAATAGACATTACAAATGTTAAACTATTATTATTTCTGAAGGAAAGGGTCATAAGAAGATAGAGGTAGGAGATGGTAATCTTTATAGATACTGGGTTATTTAATTTATATTTTTCTAGCCTGACTTACTCAGATACAATTTGGAAAGCATGTATTCTATATACAGAGAAGTTTTACAAACTGGGAAGCTTTGATATGAAATAACAGAGTTGACTCGGAAGGCAACAAGAGAGTTTGAGTGGATGGCAACATGAAGAATTGGGCTAGTAATTTAAACCTGAGAGATTATAAATATGAAATAATCATGAACAGACGTAGAAAATGTTGGCAGGAGATCCTGTTTGGAAGTGTGAAAAAAATGTCCTTATTTTAGATGCATTGAACTTGAGGGAATGCCAACCTATTCAGATAGAAACATCCACCATGGACAATATATCAAAAAGTGTGCCTTGACTTAGTATAATTGTCTTACATGTTTTATATGTTTTTGGTGTGTTATTCTGGTTATATATATGATAATTAATTTATAAGGACTTATAAATAAATGAATCTGATACTGGCAAAATAAAAGGCGGATTGAAGGAGAAAAAGGCATTGAGATGTGTTATGCCCTTGGATCAATTCCCTACAATGAATGTATTCATTATGTACTGCAAAAACATAATAATAAACATTAAAATTTTAAAAAATAAATATCCAACATTCATTTACCCACTGAAGCAGGGACTGTGTCTTACTCATTTTTGAACTTTCATAACCTGCTTGGCTTGTCTGTGGAAGAGTAGCACCCAGTACATGTTATATGACTGAATGTGTAGATGGATGTATGGATGAGTGGATGGATACGTAGATGAGCCGCAAGTGCCAGCTACACAAAGAGTATGAAAGCCATGAGAGCGTGTAAGCAAACAGAAAAGAAAGACACAAGCCTAGAAGAATATCCATCCCTAAAGAAAAATCATCAACAAGCAGAGCAATAAGACACTCAGGATTAGAAAGAAAATCATACATCATTAAGCCGTGGAAAAAGAAATTTAACTTAGAAGTAACACAGAAGAGTTTTTGTTTATTTTCTCTTAACATAGATGAACTCCTTTAATAACACAAATTGAAGAGAAAAGAACTGCGTATCAAAAATAAAGGCATATAATTTCTAGAATAAAGATGAGACTAAAGTGCTATTCTAATAATTAAAAAATAAATTAAGTGTCTTTCATATCCTGTTTATTTGTATAGAGCTATCTAATAAGTATTAATTAGATTAAATTACATATCTTTGCTCAACAGTAATCATTAATCACTCAAGAAAGCATTACACTTGTTAATTATAAGCAATTGAAAGAATGGTGAAAATTGGAAAGAAGAATAAACACTGGTTCTACTATAATTGTTTTTGACTACTTTTGAGTTTTTGTAATTGCTGAATTACATAGATTTTGGGGGAAGCGATTAGCCTAGAGGAATCCTCGTATCCGTGGAAGAACTTCAATTTGTTAAAGGCACAATATTCCAAGGTTATACTAGGAAATCTTCACATATTTCTCAAGGAATGAAAAAATGTTCAGGACATTTGAATTTTTCATATTTGAAATGCCCTATTCTACACAAAACATTTTGTCGATTTTTTTATTCATTACACAATACTATATAGGTACTCATTTCATATTTTACAGCATACCACAGTGGAAGTACTGTCTGTAATACTCTGAACTAAAGGCAGATAGACTTTTCTGCTTTGAATGGAGCTCTGGTAGCGAGTCTTGGTGTGATGTATTAAATGCGCACTGACTGAGTAGACTTGCTGCAGCCAGTGACAGATCCTCGGGACATAACATTAACTCTTCTCTGACTATGCAGTCAAACATGCAATTTTACTACTGATACTCCTTAGGCTACAGGCATGTGAAATGGGTATTTTCAAAGTGAAGTTGCTAAGTAACATTAAGACAATTGCTATGAAAGCAAAGTTAATGATCTCAGTTGGTACCATTTAGCTAAGGCATTTAAACTAATAGCAACATCAGGTTGAATTTACTGTATCTCTGCAGCTCTTTCTCTATGCTTTGCTGGAGACATCTTCATTCTCCAGACAATAATAACAGTTAGTGCTTTCATTTCTCCAATGACTTCACAAAATTAACAAATTAATATGCCACACCATTGTGGAATGATTATTATTCCCATTTCACTATTAACAAAATAATAAGAAAATAATGTGATTTGATTGGAAAACAAAATAAACACATTGAAAGAAATAAAATGGTGAAATTCATTGTTATTAGCAAGGCAGCATTCCTAGTTTTGCATCTAATATTGTAAACACGATTTTTACAGGTACCAAATACTTGAGAAAGTCTTAAGATACGTTTTTATCATTCTGGAATTTATTCCAGTTAGTGCTGCAATGGACTGAATGTTTGTATTTCCCTAAAATTTATGAGATGAAACTTTATCCTCTTTGAGATGGCATTAGGGAAGGGGGCTCTCAAGTCAACTGGGTCATGAAGGTTAAGCCCTTATATATGGTGATGTGATCCTTATGAAAGGGACCTTGAAGAGTTCATTCACCCTTCCCACCAAGTTGAGGACCCAGCAAAAGGTCTGCAACAGATGAGCCAGGAAGAGGGCTCTTACCAGACTCCGAACTTTTTAGAGCCTTGATCTTGGATTTTGCAACTTCCAGAACTGTGTGAGAAATAAATTTCTGCTGTTAAGAGACAAAGTGTACAAAATTGTTACACCATACGGAAACAAGTAAGACAAGCGCTAGTACACAACACAGACTACCCAGAAGTTAGTGGCCTAGGTAAGCTAACTGGATTGTTTTATATCTCTTATATTCCTGCTATGTAGGAACTTTAAGAAAAAAAAAGAGGCAATTAAATGGCTTATATAAAATATTGTCTGGTCTCGGAATTGTGAAACTTGGTCACATCGTTTAGAATTAGCACCACCAACCTTTGTGGCCATCGCCTTTCTGCCAAGTTACCTGAGAGACTATTCTTGTGGACTAGTCTTATGTGCCATCCACCCTGGTTCAACATAAGAAGAGAGCTGAATAAGGAGAGAAACATGCAGTAAGAGACTGGTCTTTCTACACCAGGGAAGCTACAGAGGGAATTGCCAAGAAGTTAAGTGCATTTGTAAGTGTGTGGTGGTGATGCAAGGTCTGTGGAATAACTCATGAAGTTTGAGGGAATAGGCCACTGTGGAAGTTGGACTTTCGCTTTGGGCTCGAAGCTACTGAGCCTAGGAACTCACCAATTCACTGATGTTCTTGTGCTAAAAGTTTCTGGAAGAACATTCCGATAACTTCAGTATCAAGTGTGTGGTGCTTGTTTACGCTCTATCTGCCACTGAGGGTGTGATGGTTAAGTTGATTGCATCAATTTGATTATCAGGGAGCCTTCCAGGCAATTGATGGAAAACACTTCTGAGCATCTCTAGGTGGGTCACAGAAGCATAACCTTAAGCTCTCTATCTGGGACTTCACCCCTTCCTCTGTAGCACCATTCTCCTGTTCTGCTTTCCAGCCACCAGGATCTAAGCAGCTTTGTGCTGCTATGCCTTTCTGCCATGATGTTTCTGCCTTGGAGTCACCTAACCACAGACTGAATCCCTTTAACACATGAGCAGAATTAAGCTCCTCCTCTTTTATATTTTTAATGTTGAGTATTCACGCCCAGTAATAAGACAGTTGACTAATAAAGAAGAGGAGAGGGAGATCTTTTAAGCAGAGACTAGAGCTCTCTTCAGTTCTAGTGACATCCAAGGAGAAGAATGTTTTAATTCATTTGTGGAGGGAGGACTTGAAAAATGGTGGTAAGGAAATTTACCTAGGAAGTATAAGAAAGAAACTCCAGCTTGTCTCAGGGTCTCCCACGCCCCTGGAGAAGCAAATAAAAGTATGCTTCTCACTTATATTTATAGTTTCAGTGAAGATTCACAAAGGGACAGTAGTTTAGTAGATAAGTAGGAACCTTGTGACTTCCAGGGTGTCAAATTCTGAGAAGGGACTTCGGGGTGGAATCTCGACCAGACCAACTGAAGACAGAGTCGCTCCATTAAAGAGAGGCTATACAACAATGTTTTGCAGTCCTCCTTCCTTATCCATGAGGTTATGCAAATACTGCAAGTCCCTCTATGAATACCTGAAAACATGGATAGTACCAAACACTATACGTGCAGTGTATAATTTATATATCTCGCAGCATTGCACACAGTACCAGTTCTGTGTTTTGCCCCGGTACATTCTTTGCATTCCTACTCCTGCACTTTTAGGCCATTATTAAGGAAAATGAGACTACTTGACCTTATAGAATTGCAATAGTGTGACAATTAATTTGCTAACCAAGATGGCTACTAAGTGACAGGCAAGGGATAAGCAGGATGGCATGATAGTCCATCAGGTCACTCAGAACATCTCACAGCTTGAAGCATCTGAATTGTTTATTTCAGTAATTGTCTATTTAATATTCTTAGACTGGGTTTGACTATAGGCAACTTAAACCACAGAAAGTGAAAGTGCAGAGAAGAGAGACTGATGTATGTGGGAAGACTGAGATAGTTCACATTGCCTGTAGAAAACACCAACCACCCCAAACAGCGGAAGTGGATGGCACCCCGATGTGATAAAGAATTCCTCAGAAACACCAATACGAAATAGCTTCGATCCCTCACTCTCATGCCTTCTCCAGAGCACCGGCCAGCCAGCAGTTGAGTGAAGTGGGTCAGACAGTCAATGCTCCATTACGGCTTGGCAAGAGGTACGTTTTGAATTGCTTTCTTTAAAGTTTTTTTTTCCCAATTTTTATTTTTATTAGTACATATTTGCATTCTGTCATGCACACATCCCTTGTGTGGAGTTGCCACGTGTACATAGCACAGCTTAATTCTTTTATCACCCGTTTCCCCTCCCCTGTTTCCCCAACTGTCTCTGAAGCAAGTTAACAGGAAAGATATGAAATTCGGTGAAAATGCTGTTAAAACGTGTACCCACTTCACCTCCTGGTTTTACCCTATAAAAGTCCCTAGAGAAGCCAGAGTCTTTGGCAACCCACTCAGGACCCCTTCTCTCTCTCTCAGACAGAAGCTTTCTATCTCTCAATAAATATATCTTGCTCATAAAAATAAATAAATAAATTTTAAAAACTTGTACTATATATAATAAAAGAGAGATCTGATAATTTACCATAGGAAGAAATGATCAGGAAAACTATTCTGTTTTTACTCCTTATTCCCCAATGAGTTCTAAGATTTCTCACTAAACTGGTTCTATTTTATTTGTGGCTAGTTATTATCCTTTTATGCAATAAACACAAACAGTAATCTATGATTGGAAAATTTCCAAGAGAATATTCCTTTATCAGTTTTCCTTGGAAGACTAATTAATATTTACTACCTAGGTTTACATTGGTATTAAATGCATTTGGCTTAAAAAGAATGAATCAAAAATAATTTTGTGATAGAAAATGAAGTGTTTAACAGAAAACAATAGTTTGATCTTACATTGTTATTATAGGGCATCTCTCCAGGAAAAAGATCAGCCAATAGAAATTTGATCTTCAAGCCTCGAACTGAATTGGAGGAAACAGCTCGGTGGAAATGTACATTGAAGACTACAGATAATTGAGATGCAGATGTTATCCTAACATAGAAGTGGGTGGACGAAGGCAGAGCGAGGTAAGTTATTACAAGTCATGAGCTTTGGTGGGAGACCAAAGTTGAGGCTGCAGATTAATTTGTACAACATTCAAAAAGATGATCTATGCCCAGAAGGCTTCAGAAAAATACAAAAAAAAATGCTCTTCCTGAAGAAAAAAAACACCCCCATCACAGAAATATAGAAAAATGGGAGATGCAGAGGAAAGGAGGAAAATCACTGATAGTGGACTATCACTGATAGTCTTATACTTAATTTGAATTAACTCAATAAATTAAGCTTTTCTTTTCAAGTTCTTGACGTAAATAATGTTTTTGAATAATAAACCATGCCCAAGGGTTAGAGAGGAATTTAAGTAACATAATCCATTAAACATTTCTGGTAATCGTCAAATGCTGTCAGAATGGAAGGATTTTATTCTGAGTATAGGCCAAAGAATTTACATCTAAAATATGTAATTTAAAGTCAAACATGTGGGTTGGACTATATTAAATTCCCTCTTCACTGAGGAAAATGAAGCTCAGAGGTGACATTTAGTAACATTTACCATTGACCATTTCACCTAAAGTGTGACCACACAATCACGATTCTGTCTGAGCTGCTTATTTTGGAAATTCACCTGCTTCTACTGTATAAGTATTCCATCAAGGAAACACCATTTAAAAGAGGGATGTGTTATGAAAGGGAAAAAGAAATCACTTCTTATGGCAAGATTAAGTAATAACAATGCTTATCAGATTCTCAGCTGAAAAAAAAAATATATATAGATTGGTCTTATCTGTGGCCTAATGAAGGATGCAGCTTCTGGCTCATTTTTATGAAAGCTCAGAATTGTTTTCCTGCAGTGGAGAGGGCTTTACTGATGACCCAGGTGGCAGCTTATTGATTTTTATGAGTCAATGAGTTGCTGCAGCTTATATGCATAACTAGTCTTAAGTGCTTCCCTGAGTGAAATTGACAGTTCATTTTATTTGGTTTGCACAGTCTCTTACTTTACACATCTTGTCCCGTACTTTACACATCTTATAAGCAACGTGAGAAGAAGTTGTTTATCTGCTATTTGCTTCAGACTGGCAGTGTTTGCTCTCCAGAACGGTGGATGAGTTCCCGTGAAGGGGTGGAGGGCGGGATGATATTTTCCTAGCAATAACTATGATATCTTCAGGTAAGCGTCTATAGAAAAAGCACTTCCACAATCTCACCGTTGTTTTTTTTTAACGTGTTTCTGTAAATATTTTTGGTGACCCACCTTTCCTCCTGCTTTCCACAGGAAGCCAAATGTGAACTAACACACTACAGACTTTAAACTTCATCCACCTGGTTACTTTTTTCCCTTTCATAATACATCCCTATTTTAAATGGTGTTTCCTTGATGGAATACTTATACAGTAGAATCAGGTGAATTTCCAAAATAAGCAGCTCAGACAGAATCGTGATTGTGTGGTCACACTTTAGATGAAATGGTCAATGGTAAATGTTACTTACTCTCACACAAAATAATTACTGAGAGGTTCAGACTAATGTAAGATGAGTTGACTGTACTACATTTTAACACCGTGGTACCAGACCACATAAAATATTTCAAAACAAGAAACGATTACATTGTAAATCTTGTCTTTTCTGTTCTTCATAATTAGGAATTTGATTAATGATCTCTACTCTTCTTTCCACCACTGTACTGTTAGATATCTATTCCAGTTTCCTACTTCCTTTTTCTATATAGATTTTTTTTGAATCATTTCATTCTCTTTTGTGTGTACAGTCCTGATCCTTCTGCTAATATCTTAATAGCTGTTCAAGATATTAGATGACAAATCAATGACATGTCAGACTCTAGAATTCCCTGGACCCTACCCTTATCCTCCTTATGTGAAGTCATTACTAGTTCTTCTTGGTGGAAATCTTTGTTAGCTGTACTCATAATTATCCTATTGATTGTATTATTTGGCTCATGAATAAATAATTGTTTCTTTGGCTTTGTCTCCTCCAGATGTAAAGCTGTAGGCACACTCAAGATAAAAATGCCTGGTGTCTATTGAGGACCTTTAGATAGACCCACTGTAGAGTATCTCTGACTGCCAGTGAACAACTATGACCCTCTTCGGCCTAAAGAATTCAGATGGGTCATTGCCCCTTACTCCCTCTCGGCTGTTCAGGTACTTCTTCAAAGGGGGGAATGTTACAGGCAGCTGAGTTACATAGAAATATTATAGGCAGGCAGATAGGGCTGTGACCTTGAAGAAGCCAGTGCAGCAGACCAGATACCTTGCAATTATGGGAGAGAAAGACAACTGCTGTGGGTCAGGCTTCAAGCAAAAGATAAAACAAATGCACCAGGGACTGATACTCTAAATAGGTATCAGATCATTCTGAGGAAGCCAGAAGGAGCCACTAACCCAAACCCTACAGGCAAAGGCCCTGTTCTGCATCCGTGGCCACTTGCTACCATGACTCACTTCCCTATTTGATCCTGATTTAACCAATTTTACCTGAGCAATCACACTCGTAATCTTACTGGTTGACCATAGTTCTGTCCCACCTTGCAAGTTCCCATTTTTTTCCCCACCTTGGACTCACTTCACCTGATGGTTTTGCTCTATTAAAACTTCCTAGAAAAGGCAGGGTCTTTGGCAACCCACTTAGGACCCTTTCTGTCTCTCTCAGAAAAAAGACTTTCTTTCTCTCAATAAATATATTCTGTTCTTAAAAATATCAATAAATTATTTCATTCTCTTTTCTCCTAATTACCTAGATTCCAAAACTCCCTAAATTTCTATCACCTGATTTTCCATTTCTGTGCTATCACTAAATACTGTTGTCTTTTTATGTTTTTAATGTCACAGTTTTAGTAAAATTGAATTCCCTTACCATATAATTCACAGCTTTAATAAAACTGAATTCAAATACCATATAATTCACACAAGTATCATATCAATTTAGGAGGATCTGGTGCACTCACAAAGCTGGACAATCAGCAGTGCTCTACACCAATTTTAAGACATTTCATTATTCTCCTCCTAAACCTCCTCTGTTTCAGTGGCCACTGTCTTCCCTCTACCACCCAACCCTGGTTCCTGGCAATTACTAATATATTTTCTGTCCCTATAGTTCTGTTTGTTCTTAAAGTTTATATAAATGGAATCATACGATGTTTGATTTTTTGTGTATGTCCAGCTTTTCTTCTTTAGCATACATTTTTTCAAAATTCATCCATTTGAAGTATGTTTCAGTGCTTCATTACTTAATGTGGCCAAATATCCTATTATATGACTATACCACATATTGTTTATCCACTCGTGGACATCTGAGCTTTCTTTTCTTTTTGGATATTGTGAAAAAGTTTCTAGAACATTTTTTGCAGAAGGCTTTGTATAGTGTATGTTATTATTTCCATTGATTTATATATAACTAGAAGTGGAAATTCTAGGTGATATGACTCTGTGTTTAATCATTTGAGGGGGTTCCAGACTGTCTTCCAATGAATGTGAACCATTTGTATGCTGACATCAGCAATGTAGGGAAGGTCCAATTTCTCTATACCTTCCCCATACTTGTTATTATTAATCTTTTTGGCTATACCCAATTTCATATATGTGCAGTGGTATGTCACTGTGGTGTTAACATGGATTTCACTGATGGGTAATGATATTGAATGTATTTTTTTTCATGTCTGTTGTCTATGTGAAAATTTTAAATGAGAAATATATAATCAAATATTTGATTATTTAAAAGTTGATATTTTTATTCATGATTTCAAAGAGTCCAAATATCTATAGATAAGTAATTTGTATTACAAAATATATGTTTTCTCCCATGTGGTGTTGTCTTTTCTTATTTTGAATGTAATCCTTTTTTTTCTTATTTTAAAGAGAAAAAATTAGCAATAAAACCGAGTTTCAAAACAGGTTAGTAGGAAAGTTACAATAATACACCATGTATTGTTGTCTTAATAGTAGTTGTTCAGAGTAGACATAGGCATGTTATCTTGTCCAAACAATATTAGCACAAACCTTTCGAATGAACTGAGAAAATAGCTGCATAACTATCTTAACTATCTTCTGTGTACATACATTTTTTTTCTTTTTCTCTTCCTTCCTTTCCCGTTTCCCCCATCACAGTCTGTCTTTTCTTTTGAACAGTTTCTGAATGGTATCCTTTGAAGCATACACTTTTAAAATTTGATGAGTTCTAATTAATTTTTTATTTTGTATCTTGTTTTTATGCCATACCTCATATAGCTTTGCCTAATTCAAAGTTATGAAAATTTACTCCTAAAATTTTGTTTTTCTAAGTGTTTGATAGCTTGAGGAACCACATGTATATCTATGATACACACTGAGTTACATTTTTGTGTATATAATAATGTAAAGAATCAACATTTGGATATTCAGTTGTCCCAGCACTATTTTTTGAAAAGACTGTTATAGCCCCATTATGTTTTCTTGGTGTCCTTGATGGTCCTGCCTTGTATATCTTACTGGAACATGAGTCTCACTACCAATTCTGCAAAGTCGCCACTCTCTACCTTATTCTCAACTCATTACAATATTCCATAAAAATAATAATCTCACCTTTTAAACCTGTGATATGATTCCTTTCTAATACTCTAAAATATCCCTTCTTTCATCTGTGTATTGGATAACTATACAATTTGTCAATTAATACCTTAAATTCTGTGATTGAAACTGTTATTATTAATAATTTTACAATCATAATAGATATTAACCTACACTTTAGGGAAAATTAGAAAATAATCCAATTTTACTAAAGACCCAATCACTTCTTCTCTACTCAAAAACTCTTGTAGCATTTATATATGCTTCTTCTGGTTCTTGCAACTTAAAATGATATGCCTCTGGTAGTACTTTCTGTGATGTCAATACTATCAAAAATTCTTTTTCTCACAAGTCACATTTTTTAAAATGGTTGTCTATGCTTGTTTGCTCCATGATTACACTTAATTATTTTTTGCACTCTCCCAGAAAAATGTGTTTTCTAAATTTACCAAAATTCTCCATGCTACTAAATATGAAATATTTTTCAGTGTTCCCCTTACTTCAGCTCTTATTAAATTAACACATCTTGCTTGATAGGACCAGAGCCCCTCAGGACACTGTTTTTATCTCAGCTT